>PNEQ01066416.1:0-11393 GCA_003012365.1 Medauroidea extradentata | reverse complement strand
TTTTAAACACAGAAATATTTTATAATGTGTTTGTATATGCTTCAAGCCGTAGACGGTGACGTGTAGTTTTGATGAGATTTTTTCCATTTCATTATATTTACTGGTTTTCAAGTTTTGTATGAAGTAAAAATATGCAAATTTTGACTTTGAAGTGACATTACGGGAAAACTAGATGAGCTAATTTTTTTCCGTTAGATATATTAATGTTCTCTGAAGTAATATCTGCAGAACTAACACTATTTTATACAAATATAAAATTATGAATTTTTCCCCACTTGAACGCCCTTAAGGTCGTGACCTTTCATTTATTTCAAACAATTGCGAATAACTTTAACATTTTTTAACCAAATGTCTAGAAAATTTTTAGACTGTGTACCGTTACACGATACACAATTTTGAAAGAGCGTATTTGAAAATAATATACTGTTTCCTAGCAAACAATTATTTTGCTTCATTTTTGTCGGTTTTGACAGCAAAATATGTTATATTTCAGGGGCAAAAATCTAAAAATCCGTTCGGTGTATTGCAAAAGAAAAATCAGATTCTAGCGATGATATGTAAGAGTTTAAAATGCGAGAACGAATTTTTTAAACCACTACAAAACTAAAGAGCAAGGCCTTAAGTGGTGCCAAAATTATTTCATTTATGGGCTACATAGTTCAAAATCTAAGGCCCGAAAATGACATTTTTAATACATGTTCCGAATTTTTAAAACTATTGCGACGAAGTTTGAACCGTGATATCTTAACGTAGACATTCGTTTTAATGCACTTTAAATAGTTTCTTCTTAAAAAAAAAAAAAAAAGAGCCGTAACTCGCTGCCCCTTAATGTCTTAATGTCACGATCTACATCTATTTTCACTACCATGTTAATTTTTCTTATTTTCGACACAAAATATGAGTGAATTTTGCATTAGTAAAATTTCTTTTCCTCTCATAGTTTTCGCGTAATGACTCGTTAAAATAAAAATTTACATGTTACCGCTTTAAGGACGACACAAAAACCAACTGATATACCAAACTGAAAAAATTCACAGTGGATAAAGATGTCGCAGGCTACAATTTCTCGTACATGAAAACAATGAATAAAGTTTTTTTGTATTTAAATAAAATGCTGAAATTTAAAATAAAAATTTAAATAATTCAATATTTTTTTAAAAGTACAATTTTTTTTTTATTTTGTGGATTAACATAGGTAAACTTGTAGCCTATAACATCGGTATTCACTATGCATTTTTTTTGCTTGGTATGTCAGTTGGTTTTAGTATCGTCCTTAAGGGTGTTCAGGTGCGATAAAATCATAATTTTTTATTTCTATGAAATATCGTTAATTTTGTAGACGATACTTGTGTGTGTAGTTTCCTCTTACAAAACAATTTTAGATCTAATAATTTTCTCACAACGGTGAGTCAGTCAGAATTTGCTTGTTACGCTGCCATGCAAATAGTTGAAACCAATCAATCTACTTAAATGAAATAATTCGCGGTGAACTTACACCCCATTGGCTATGCAATAAAACATTAAAAAACCCACAATGTCACATTTTTAATGTCGTGAAAATCACAAAAGTACAGAAAACATTTACAAAATTCCAAAACATTTAAAAAATATAAAACTATTTCGCGGGATGTTTTTTTATATATATATTTTATTACGTAGCCCATGGTATTTTATTTCACTGTGAATTATTTGACTTACATAAGTCGACTGGTTTTCACTATTGGCATGGCAGCAGAACATGCAAATTTTGACTTTGACGCACCTTTATGAGACAACTATGCGAGCTAAAATTGTTCTGTAAGAGGAAACTAAACATACAAGTATCGTCTACAAAACTAACACTATTTTATATAAATATAAAATTATGATTTTATCGCACTTGAACACCCTTAAAACGGTGACATGCAAATTTTGAATATTACAAGCCATTACGTAAAAACTATGAGAGATTAAAATTATTAAACGAGCAAAGTTTAGCCACATTTTATGTCTAAATTGAGAAAATATTATCTTCTACAAATATAAAAATAAAAACTTGGCGAAAAAAATGCAGTAGACCCTAAATCATTACAAATAAATCAGAAAACAGTTGCGTGACCTCAGTCATCGTTCTTAAATAATAATCTTGTAATTATCACACACTATAAATCTTAATATATGAAATGAAGTATCCTGACACTCATTCACTCACTCACTCATCAACGCACAGCCAAAACCGCTGGACCTAGAACATGAAATTTTGAGGGAAGCTTCCACTTGTCCCGTAGGCACCCACTAAGAAAAGATTTTTCGAAATTCGATAATTAAGGGGGTGAAAAGGAGTGAAATGTGTTGTGAATGAAACCTTGATATCTCACTAACCGGGAATGCTATCATAAATTTTTTAACTTCATATTATTGCCCAAAGAAATGCATATTCGCAAATTTTTCGATTTTGCGAAATTCGAAACTTAAGGAGGTCAAAAGCCGTAAATTGTGTTTCTTATTAATCCGTGATTTCTCCTCAACCATTTCAGATAGTGAGGTGATTTTTTTTTAAATGATGCTTACGTAAATATCTAAAAAGTAATTTTATAATTTTTCGAAATTCGTCTTTGAAAGCTCTTAAAAAATGTAAACGTGTTTTTCAATTAATCCCACTCATCTCCTAAACCAGTGGAAATACTGAATTGGTTTTTGCTTTAAAATAAATCTTACGTAAATACCAAAAATTATTTTCAGGATTTTTTGAAATTCGTCCTTGAAAGCTGTCAAAAATTTAATGTGTTTTCAAATAATCACCTGTACCGCGTATACCCGTTGAGATATCGAGATTATCTCTCTATATATAAATGAAAGCTGACTGACTGACTGACACATCAAACTGCAGCCCAAACCACTGGACCTAGAATCATAAAATTTTTTGTGGGGGTTCCCCTCAGGTCGTAGGCCAGCACTAAAGCGGGATTTTTCGAAATTCGACCTCTAAGGGGGTGAAAAGACCTTAAGTGTGTTTCCAATCAACTATCGATATCTATCGAACCCTTCGGGATAGAGAGTTGATATTCACTTCAAAATATTGCCTACGTTTATTCCCAAAAAGTAGTTTTAGGTTTTTTTGAAATTCGACCACCAGGCAGTAAAAAGGGGCAAAATGTGTTTTTAATGATTCGTCTATATCTTTGAAACACAATTGGCTATCGTCGTGATTTAACTTTAATTGGTTACTTTTACAAATACGTTCGAAATTCTTTATTTAAAGGGGTGAAAATACGTGAAATGTGTTTTCGATTATCCTTCCATATCTATCGAATCAATCGAGATATCGAAGTGCTCTTTGCTTTAAATTGGTGCTTTTGTAAATATCCCAAGTACCTTTTAAAATATATTTTCTGAATTTGGCCCTAAACTGGTTAAAAAGGGGTAATATGAGTTTTCGACTCACATTCGATATATATAGGGGTGAAAAGTGGTGAAAAGCGTTTTCAATTAATCGTCGATATATCTTGAACCAAGCGGGCTAATGTTGTGTTTTTTACGTCCACGAGATACCAATAAAGTATTATAAAACGTGATTCAAGGGTTTTTCGAAATTTACTCTCTTAGGTGGTAAAAAGACCTTGAATGTGTTTTAGATAAATCATCGATATCTATCGAACCCGTCGAGATATACAATTAATTTTTGCTTCAGGATGATGATTACAGAAATTATCGGAAAACGGTTTTCAGATTTTTCGAAATTCGATTTCTCAATACTGTGCAGGGGTGATATGTGTTTTTTAGTGAATGATTTATTTTGATTCGACTGAACGGGCTAGCGATGTGATTTACACTTCAGTTGGATACTTATACAAATGTCTAAGACGTAAATTAAAAATATTTATAAGTTCGACACCTAAAAGGGTGAAAAAGCACAAAATTTGTTTTCCATCAACCCACGATATCTATCTAACCAGTAGCGATATTCAGGTATTGTTCGCGTCAGAGTGATGCTTATGTAAATATTAAAACAAATTTGTATGTATGTATGTATTTTTTTCTTTGTAAGAAACGCGATTATTAAGAATAAAACTAAGTTGGTCAATATTCAAGGCAGACGATCCGAAAAGCAGGAACGAGCAGCGAGAAACAACCTATACAGGAGTTTCACTCTACAGTAACCTATCGAGTCGTGGTGTTGTACAACCTCTATGAGCCCAGGACACAGATATTTTATTTGTTTTATAAAAAATTTTTTCCATGAATTATTTCGACGTTACATGACGCAGTTGTTTGTTACTCAGGTCTAAATTCCGGGAGGTTCTGGGCTCGAATTCCGTTAAAAGCTAAGTGCGAACATTCAACTTTGACACACAATAACTACAAGGCAGATCGAATTAGTGCAATTTACATGTAGTCGTTTAAAAGGGGTAAAATTGCAGTTCGCTTTCACTTAGGTTCCTCTACGACATCAGCTGACATATCGTCGGTATACTGCCATAAGTGATTAAGTCATTAATGTTATTTTGTTTAAAAACACTATTAAATTGTAGATATTAACAAAAATGCGGTACGTATCTATACTGTGACGCAACAGTACGAAATGACGAATATACTTAAAACTTGGGCAATTGTTCGTGAATAATATATACATATTCCTAGCACTTTTATCATTTTATCTCATTTTGACTGGGTCACTTTTGGAAGTAAAACGACTATATATCATCTCACTAATATTAAGTTTGCTGTACCAAATACGTTTCCGTGAAACCTTTACCCACTGAAACTTTGTAATAGCAATGAAGTTCCAGTGAATATGTTGAAAATATGTAATTGAGGCCACCGTCACCAATGGATGTACACAGGGTAAATAAGATGTTTTTCATTCGATTAACCTCTTACCTCAGGTGTCTGTAATCACCCCACAGCGTCAAATTGGCAGGGTTATAAATAAGGTCCAGGTGAAGTTGCCGTTAATGTCAGGGACAAATTTAAGACGGCTTTTCGCGTGGACAGCTATAACTACTTATCCTGCTGCAGAACTAGCCGCTTGGACATTCTAACATTTGATGACTGAAGTACCAATCTTGAGTACGAATAGGTTCTTCAATTAAAGTAAATATTACGAATATTGCGAATAATACTCGCGAGCAAAGCCGCGGGGGACTGCTAGTTTATTTATAAGAATGAAGATTATGTAAATAACTACACATCAAATTCAGGTTTTTATTAAATTTAGGCTGTGAAAAGCAGTAAAATGTTACAGTCTCCCGAAAAAAAGAGAATGATCATGGAGAAATAATTCAACAGTCGTTTCTTTTTGCCAACCTACTGATAAATAAAACCTCTTTGGACTGTAGCTATTACATACGAAAGAATTATCACGGCCTGCCTTTAACATTCACTCAGGTACTCTATAAAGTTTGTGGTGTGGAAGGGGTGGGGTTATGGGTTCGTATCCCTTGCAAGACTTTGCGATGGGAATTGACATCCTACGAGCATATTGCGCGCGCTCTTTACACTGAGCTAAGGCAGTTAATTATAGTTCACTGTTATTGAGTAAGCTAGCTGTTAAATGCCTTCATCACATATTTTATCCAGAGTTACTGTTTACATTACGTAATTTCACGCGGGCAACGCTGCAGCCGGCCGTCTAGTAAATAAATAAATAAATAAAATTTATATATATAATATATATAAAGATAGATAGATAGAGAGAGAGAGAGAGAGAGAGAGAGAGAGAGAGGAACAGCTGCATAATAAGCACACCACGCGAACACGCGAATCCTGGGCTAAATTGGAAACGAAAATGTTCGGGGTAAAATGTTGGACGATGACGTTTGAAAAGAACAACGTGACAACGGAGTACTGCAGTTAGTCCTTTCTTGCACTCTACATATATTTTTCTTGCATTACTGCTACTGTTCTGACCTGCATGTTATGCGTGCAGGTTAAAATCTCGACTAGTCCACACATCACACATTATTTTACATTCACTTGACGCAAAAAACGCAAATAAATCTTGAACATGTAGCGCAAAAGAGGATTTACTCTGTGCAGTGTTGCCACATTGTGCACGTAAAATGTAGTCGTAAAATATTTTTCCACTTAAATTTTCGTTTTCTATTAAACCCAGGATTCACGTGGCGTGCTTGTTATGTGGTTGTGTCTGGACATCATACATGCATTCACACACACTCACACACACTCACACACTCACACACACTCACACACCAACACACACTCACACACCAACACACACTCACACACCAACACACACTCACACACCAACACACACTCACACTCACACACACACACACACACACACACACACATATATATATATGTATATATAAATGCAACACTGACTGACTGACAGGTATATCAAACTGCAGTCCAAACCACTGAACCTAGAATCATGAAATGTTTTGTGTGGTTTCCCCTCAGCTCGGAGAGCACTAAGAAGGGATTTTTCAAAATTCGACCTCTAAGGGGGTGTGAAAAAGGTGAAATGTACTTCCGAAGAATAGTCGATACAGTTCAAATCCGACGGCCTATTATCGTGATTTTTACTTTATTGGGACGCACATAAAATTGCATATTGATCAATTTAAGGATTCTTCGTAACTAAACCTTTAAGTGGTTGAAAATACCTGCAGCGTGTTTTCGAATAATTATCAATATCTATCAAACCGTTCGGGATACAGAGTTACTTTTTGCTTCGAAGTGCGAATAGGTGGAGTGATGATAGTAGTCACCTTATAACGCACACAGCATGGTTGTAATCACACAAGATCTTACAGACCGAGTCGGGTGGATAATTCTTACACGTTTAACTCGCATTTGAGATTTTACTATTCGATAATCTCTCGTGCAGAGATTTACGGATGTTAAAATTTCTTTCAAATGAAAACGCGAGTATATTTCAAATTAGGTTATTATAGATGCCTATCATATTATTAAGAATAAAAACACAGTTTTAAATGTGTTTTGATTTTGTTGTTTCAAGCCCGTATTTTTCTAAAAACAGTTTTTAATTTTTTACTAGAAAGTAAAGCATACTACCTCATAGTGCTACATAAATAAACGTCTGCTGATAAAATATCTACTTTTGGCAAAAACGATCTCATCGAATTTTGATGAGTGATTCAGATTTTATTGGCGATTCAGTATTCCAGTTGTCCGCTCGACATCGTAGTACCTTTCCATGTTCCTTAAGTACAGCAAATGCCTCTCTGATGCTGGTTTTCATGTCTTCGCAGGTAGAATGTGGTGTCGTGTACACATGGCCTTCGCTGTCCCTCACAAATAAAATCCAGGACAGTTAGATCGGGTGATGTTGCTGACCACGAAATATCGATTCTATGGTTTATTGTTTTGTTGGGGAACTGATATTTCACAGCTTCTCGTGTAATCATGGTGAAATGGCAAGGGGTGCCATCCTGTTGCATCCACATAGCACGTCTCGTTGCAAGATCAATATCCTCTAGCTGAGATGGGCAGATCGTTGCGAACGAACACAGTGTACTGTAGATTCTGCCGTCCAGCCTTCCTTCAAAAAGTGGCGATTAACAACGCGTTTTCCAATTACGCCACTCAAGCAATTAAAATTCTATCGATGTTAGTTGTGCTGTTTACACAGCCAGAGAACGTTGGCGGATGCCCAGTAATGACTATTTTTTACGGTATGACACACCTGTCTTGTGAAACGTTGACTTTCCTGTAAACCACACGTTTTTGAAAACGTCTGCTGGGTGGTTAAATGCCCACGCGCAGAATGCCAACCGACTGACTTTGTCCTCCTACGAAAGCATATAATGAACCTGAGTGTGGTGACGGTGCATGATTGCGTCCTTCAAAATGCAATGTACCGCGGTGTGCGAAATGTGTAGGTGTTTAGCGACCAACGTGTACATGTGTGTGGGTGTAGAGCCACCACATCCAGCACAGTGGCTCTATGTGGACTGCGAACTGGCCTGCTGCGTTGGCGCTTTTGTGGTCGCAAATCGCTAGTATCGCGAGCCCGTTTTACAACTGCTCGAAGAGTGTCTGCATACGGATGTCTGCCTGCATTCAGGATACTTTACAGCATACATTCTGGATGCCTCTCTGCCAACGCCATTGTATTATCCTACGGTAAACCACGTACAACTGACACTGTGATCCATTCCAGTACCATCCAATACAATTGGATACAACTTGAGGATACTGTCACGACTTACCCATAACCATAATAATGTCTGTTCCCAACATTTGAGAGCATGCTGTCCGCGCAGATCGTTCGGTAATGGATCGTGCGTGACTATGATTTATGCCCATCTTGACTGCGCTTGTCGGTGGTCTACAAATCTACACACGTCTTCCAAACGTCATTCCCGACCGGCACGCCACATCAACGTGCACCTTGGTCGCTACGGGCACAAATGTTAACATACTATGCATTTTTTCTGTCATATGTCATTAATATTCTTGAAGTACACGTGCCTACTAAAGACAGACCACCTTATAGATCTCCGTAGCAAATTTAAATCTTCTACACGATTTAACTTGCACAGACCAACAAAATTGAGTTTCGCCACTAATAGGGACGACACATGAGGAAGTGGATCATACGTTTTCATTGAGCAGACCCTCTTTAAACAAAGCAGACAACATAATGTTACTACACACACACTACCTTTAATACACGTGACGGCTCATAAGTGATACACTCAATATATACGGCATAGTAACCACACCACGCGAATCCTGGGCTTAATTGGAAACGAAAATTTGACAAAACTTACGACAGTTTACGTGTACAACGTGGCAACGATTCACTGAGATATAGTCCCCTCGTCCATAATATGCAGGTCAGATCAGTAGCAGTAAGATAAGATATATCTGTGAAGCGTAAGAGGGAACTAACCAGTGTCCATGTAAAATGCCATCGTACAACATTTTGACACTAACACATGTATAAACAAAATTTTATTCCTGTAGTAGTACTTATCACATCTGAATGCCTAAAATATTTTTCGCCAGAAAGCTATATCTAGAATATAACTGAGCTCCACCGAATACAATTGAACATTTAAATCTCTTATCATATCTCACTCCAGAGCTCTGAGAGGGCCAATTGAATCCATAGTGTTTCCGGCTCTCGCAAGAGCAGTTGCCATCGGTAGAAGTTCGTCGACGGAACGAGGCCTCTGGCGTCAGAAGAGCGGAGTTTGACGTCGGCGACCAGGAAATGGCCCGTTATCGCGGTCAACCACGGTCTTGTTAACCGTCCATACGCAATCATCGCGCGTCGTTCCAGCCGGAGGGACCCCCGTCTATCGCTCGTTTACCCGAGTCCCGGCGGCCGATACCGCAAGTAAACGGCGCCTCGCCCACGTAACGACATCTCGCGTGGTTAGCGACTCGCCCTAGATCTCCGTGTGTCATACGGAACCATTATCTCCTCAGCGTTATTTCCCACGCCCACATTTGTATTCTAGATTAACTTTAGCTGGAAGATAATGTAAAGCGCATATAAAGTGTACATGAAACTCCAACCAACAACGATGTGTGTGGCAGGCCTCCGTAACGTAGTCGATAGCATGCCAGCCTACGGTGCGAGAGGTCCAGGGTTAGAAACACAGCACGGACATGAATGCTTCTGTCGTTTAAAGTAGGTGTAGCTAGTTTGTAAGTCGTCATGATTTCGTCAAATAAGTCAATGAAAATAAATTTCGTTAAATGCATAATTATCTGAAACTGCTGTTTAATACCACCGAACATTTGTGAGTGAGAGATTTTGGTCAGTGCTTAACATTGAGGTCTTTAGCGCTGGTGAGGGGTGATATGAGGTGAGTACGGAGCAGCGCCGGAATGAATGGGCGGGGGAAACGGGAGGTCCCCCAGAAAACCCGCCGACCAGCGGCATCGCCCGGCACGAGTCCGACATGCAAAAACCCGGGGACAGACCACGCCAGGAATCGAACCCGATCCGGGTAGGAGGCTAGAGGTCTGACCTCTCGGCCACCGCGGCCCCACGAAAAAATTAGCCAACATTTTGGGAATCACTTAAAACAAAATTGTCGAACAGAATTTTGATATCTGCCCTCGTTTAGGCTTAAAAATGGTAATAGCGAAAAAATATGTAAACAGGGGAGCATGGCTTAAGGGCACCGTCGACCACTAGCTTCAAATGCGTTTACCGAATGGTTAGACTATTCGTCTCCCACCAAGGCGATCCGGGTTCAAATCCCAGCGGATTGCTACCCGAATATTCGCATGTGGGAATCGTGCCGGACGATGCTGCTCGTCAGCGGATTTTCTCAGGGATCTCACGTTTCTCCCGCTTACTCCTTCCGGCGCTGCTCCACATTCTCCTCAAATTACCCCTCAACAGCGCTGAAGACCTCGATGCTGTGCGTTGACCGTAATCTCTCACTCATTCAAATACATTTCCGTGTGTTCGTAAATAAGGTTTTATACATAACTCTATCCCATATGTACTCACTGTTCCAATGTACGAAAATAATACACTCTTCGGACAAAGAATGCATGTCATTGTTAAAACACCTTGCTATTAAAAAACACTGTTTCTAAGTCCTCCAAATAGCCTTTTCATACTGCCGTACATCAAAATGTACTAACCGGATGTAGGATAAATTCAGATAGAAACGTGCGCTTGTCATTACTACAAACATACCAACAATTACATTGTATGGTCACCGCTTAAATCCCATAGTAAAAATGGATTGGCAGGAATCTTGCACGTTAGTACAGCGGTTGGCTCGTTGAGGCGATGTTGCATCTGATGCATGATTCAGTGCCACCCTTATAGCTCCGTCGCTTTTGAGTCGGTAACGTACAAAACTGCTCAAGATCGACGGAATCCTTAAGGGGGCGTGGCACATAATTCAACGCTTAAAGCAATAATCTATAACTGTAGGTTACTTGAAGCAAATTTTCGAAAATTAAACAAATAGCAATCCTAGAAAATAGTTTTAGTTAACGTTCTGAGCAAAAATGTTTCCAGTGTTACGAACTTCTGATTCACAATCTCTGACGCCGGAACCTCGTGCATTTAACTGCGGCGCAAGAGATCACGCGCAATGAAGTAGTAATTTCGGATAAATATTTACTCATAAAGTTGGCAAATCCCATCATCTAGGATTGTCATTGAGAATTTTATCCATATTGGCTTCGTAAAAAGCGTAGGAATCAATAGATGTTTTCAGCGTTCAATTATCTACCACGCACTCTTAAGGGCGTTCAAGTGGGGAAAAATTCATAATTTTATATTAGTATAAAATAGTGTAGGTTTTGTAGACATTACTGAAGAGTACATTTACCTCTAACGAAAAAAAATTAGCTCAGCCAGTTTTCCCGTAATGTCACTTCAAAGTCAAAATTTGCATAATTTTACTTCATACAAAACTTGAAAACCAGTAAATATAATG
>PNEQ01066415.1:0-11393 GCA_003012365.1 Medauroidea extradentata | reverse complement strand
CAACAAGCTGCCGGTTGAGTCAACAAGCTGCCGGTTGAGTCAACAAGCTGCCGGTTCACATTAACTCAAGAGAACCAGTATAACAGAACATATAAGTGAAAATAAATTACAGCGTAAATATAATTACCTGAATGTAGCTAACATACATAATGAAAAAGAATTTAAAGTAAATTAAATAACGACGCAGTGATTCTTTGCAATGTACGAACACAAAACACTTTAAATTCAAAGTTGTTACAGTCTTACAAGATAGAAGTGAGAATCCTGAACAAAAAAATTACACATTTGGTATTCTTTTGAGTAATACACATATTTTTGTTTTCAATTTCTTTATATTTTGTTGGACAGCTTCAACTTCTTGTTTCTTTCCCGTCATGTGTTTCTGTCCAACACCTCTTTTTCAGTCTTATGTTTACTTCCAAGTGTTTGTCTGAAGCTTCCTATTTCTCCGCTTATACATCCTCCCCTTTTTTTCTCCCTAAATTTTTCAGCGTTAGTTCTGCAGCTGTTTTATATTTCCGGTAATCATATTTTCTTACTTTCTTTCTCAGCAGTTCTCTTTTCATCAAACTCTGCCTTTTATTTTGCCGACTATTCTAAATATTTTTTTTTCAAGTAAGTCTGGTAACTTGTGGGCAATGTATGCCAGAGCCAAAAAGTCTTTGGTGATGGAGACCAGTTGAGATGTCACTGTAAGATTTCTCACACTTGTAATTAATAAATACTGACAAACACAAAACAGCGGGGATGATTGTAAAATGACTACTCAATGGCCTGCTATACCGCGTTCAACATAGAAACATGTTTCCAATAAATAGGTATAAGTCGCAAAGGAAGCATGACTACATTACGCATGTGCTGATCCGCACAAGGAATGCGTATTGTCGCCGGCTTCTGCCATTGCCATCATCATAACATAATTTTCAATTTTTCGCCACAATGTGACAGTCGGACTAGTGTTGGGCTTTCTTACTGTATACAGTATGTACAGAAACAGCCGTTAAGTAAGCATGCCAAGTGAATCCTGGCCTAAATTGGAGATCAAAATGATGGTGGGAAAATTCTGAATAATTATATTTTACGAACAGTGTGTGGCAACACAGTCATCTTAATATTACTGTTCTAGCCTTAATATGTGCGCGGATTCAAGTCTCGAGCAGTCCAAACATGATTTTACGTTCACTCGGTGTTAACATACGTACAATAATATATGTATGTCGTGCACAAGAGGGGACTGTGTACTATGTCATCACATTACGTGCAAAAAACATTTTTGTCTCAATCAAGCCCACGATTCGCAAGATATGCTAGCTATAGGCTACTTGTGGACTTCCTGTACAGTAAATAACCAGCTAATATGTCAGTAATCATATGTTTATACGATGTACTAGTACAGTTGTGTGCCTCCTGCTCGGTTGTTTAGACAGCCTTTATACAGACACCTTCTATACAAGAAGGTCACTGTGTACGCCTGTTTCTTCAAGCTGGCTCTTCATTGCATATTGTTGTTAGAAGCACACAGATACCACAGGTAGGTTGACTTACAACTAACACTGCTATGTGTTCCCCCACATTGAGCGAGCGACACCTGGTGCGACGTCTCGTGTGTACGAATGACAAGACACGTGGCGGCCATGCAGGTGGACGTAGATACTGGCGAAGCAAGATGCACTTTAGTCTCTGACAACTAACTCCCAACAGACTCAAGCTGACCGAGAGCTCGCTGCAATGACGTCAACAAGGAGAATGCCGGCAGTAAACAAAAAAATAACTCATCTTCTGTTTTTCGATTAACCAATTTCGAAACACTTCTTAAAGCACCAAAAGCGTTCCATTACACAAAACAAAAATCGCATTTACCTAGGATAACATAATTTGAATGGGTTCTGACCTATCCCATGACTTAACAGTCATTCGTCAACTCGATTCCCTCCACGATGATCCGGGTTCCATCCCCTGGGGAGAGGTTGGTCCTCGGAATTTCGAATGTAGAACTCGTAAAGGACGACGACGCTGATCGGAGGGTTTTCTCGGGGATCTCCCGTTTCTCCAGCCCCTTAATTGCGGCACCGCTTCATACTCGCAGCATGTCACCCCTCACCTGCGCTAAAACCCTCGATGTTAAGTGCCGACCAAAGTATCTTCACTTCATTAAGTCCAATTACTGGCCTGCAAAGATGGTTGGGATGCGACTGACACTGGTCAAACCCGATATGGTGGATTTGCTAACTAAGCTTCTCTTTATCTTACACGTTGCCAATGTTCGCAATACGGTTTCATGGGCTAACAAGCTTCGATACAGACGGAGAAATGTAACCACTCACGGTACAGAGATCGTTCGCAGAGGACGTATGAATCAGAGGAGATATTGAAGGACAAATACGAGAGTTTACTTATCGGTGTATATGGATGGTGAGTAGAGGGGTATTGTCCCCGCCCTACTTCTCGGAGTGGTGCAATACATGTGAGTAGGCATGTATTCCTGCGCCATGTCAGCCGGCTGGCATAGAGTCGTGCACGTGAAGAGAGACATATTCCTGCACCGTGGCGTCTGTCAGGGGGCTAGCACATAGAGTCGTAGCGAGATGTGATCCCCTCAACGCCGAATTGCAAATCTCCCACCGCACGCATCTCCCCTCCAACCCCTTCCCCAACATTCTTCTGCAAGCTCCTAACCCTTGTATACACGGCTTCCTCTTCCAACACACAAAATACGAGCAGGGAAAATAAAACACTGCCAAACAAACCTGACGTTATTTGACTGGATTTAATTTCTAGGACACACTCCATTGCGATATAGATGACGATCAAAGAAAACTAAAAATAATAGAAAACATAAATAAGTAGAGTGTTCTTTAGTCAACAGGATACATACACTACATAAAATTCCATAAATGGAATCGAGTCAAATAAAAACAAGGACAAACGGATAAGAAATAAAAATCAAAAATCGAAAGAAAAACACAACACACCACCAAGACAGAAAACCCAGGTTTGAAGTCTACTTTGGCATTTTTTTTTTTTTTTTTTTTTGCAAAAGCAGACCTCAAAGCTGGCAGGTTGGGCAGCTATACGAGCGGCAGTTTGACATCTGTATTGTGAGCTACTGTGTGTCTTAACAAGCCTCGCGTACAGCAGCAACATTATAACGCAAGAGCATCAAGGTTATCCATCCCTCACAGCAGCTGCTGTCAGTCAGTCGCCCTGACAGGTCATCGACCCCAGCCTGACAGATGTGTCTCTCCATCAATGACGTCATCACACACTATTAATATTTACAAGTGGAGGCCAGCTTGTGGCACTGGGTACACCACTCTCTCGCCTGGCCTGCAGCTCAGACATCTTCTCCACTACACACGATGTCAGCTACAACATTTTAGCCTATACACCGACCTGCGGGGCGAGAGGTTCTGTCTTAGAACCCAGGCTCTGGCAAGGATGTTGTGTTGTCCTTTCCCTCACTTCACCCTCGTTGTTAAAGGGCCGTAAAACCCTCTCACCACTAACTACATGAATGCAATAACTATATTCTAGTTACCTGCACTAACTGTCAAGACTTGTGAGTTCGTTTAAGTACATGCCCGTAGTTACGTTAGATCTCTGGTAACTAGGCGAAGGTCCTGACTAGATACTCCGTTTGATGGCTACAAGGTAGTATTTTATACAACTACTTAAATATGTTATGTTGTATCGCTATACATTATTACATCAATGCAATGTGTATAGTTGACTTTCTCTCTTGGCAGAATATACACGAAATATTTTGAACTTACAGCACAAGTGAAATGTGCTCAAACATGAATGATAGGTCGCTTAGTTTGTAATACGTAAATGCTTACTTTCGAAAGGAAAACACTTGATGCAAACTGTCAAATTGTAACTGCGTTAAAGACATACTAGTTCACAGTGATCTATCTACCGGAACGATTTTATATCAAACAAGTGATGCATTATTTTAATTAATCAATTAAAATACGGAAATTATAAGAATTTTCCGAAGAATATAATGTCAGCGGTTTTCTTTATTCTACAGCTGTGGGTATATAAAAACCAACTGTCGTTGACAGCCATGATTTATTTTAGAATTGAATGATTTGAAATCTTTACAAATTAAAATATGTTACGATACGTAGAGAAAATATTGGTCGCATTGCGCACCATTTCTCCAGGCAGAGACTTAATATAAAAAATACATAGTACGACTGAGAATATTACTTTATGTAAGCACATCTTAAAAGCATAAGAAAGAATACCCAACTTAGTTATGAAAACATAAACATAAATGCAATGACAAGGCTTAGTGGAACTACCTAAAACTGAGTAAATATATTGCGTTAGGTTGTAATTTTACATACTGTACTGGTTCTCTGTTCGTCAAAGTAAATTATTCCAATTTACTCACCAAACTTAACTCATTAATGTTTTCATCACGTGTTCAGATCTTCAGGACGGAAACTGGCGTGGGAAGTTAGTAATCGATATTTTCTCTGTATTTTTAAAACTAATTTTAATAACACTGCGGAAAGAAGCAATAAGTTTTCCCTGGCATGTAGTGTGTTCTGCACAGCTACAACGAAAACTGAAACATACGACCTTATTTGGCCGCCATATTTCAAGCTGAATTAGTGGTTAAACACTGTAAGCTATCATTTCAAGTGTAAAGCTTGGCTGTCAGTTAAGTCACTGTCACTATAGTGTTAATACATTTTGCTATAGTGATAATACACTTTGCTATAGAGGCAGTGGTGACCGAATAGTCGTTCAGACTTTTCGCCATCCACCAAGGCGAGCCGGGTTCGACTCCCGGCGGAAATCGTGCCGTAAGGATTCTCGCCATTTGGAAACCGTGCCGTACGGATTCTCGCCATTTGGAAACCGTGCCGTACGGATTCTCGCCACGTGGGAATCGTGTCGTATGGATTTTCGCCATGTGGGAATCGTGCCAGACGATACCATTGGTCGGCGGGTTTTCTCGTGTATCTCTCGTTTCCCCTGCCCTCTCATTCCAGCGCTGCTCCATACATCATGTCACCCCTCACCAGTGTTAGAAACGCGATGTTGGTGTGTAACTATTTACGAGTACCATCTGTGAATACCTGTACCGCTGTCTGTTATATAACTTTGTTAGCCTTGCTGCCTATTTCCCGCCATTCTTATATTTTTTATTAAATAGTGAAATGTACTTATTAAATATGTTGTCCAATGTGTATTTTTTTCACTTCTTTACAAATCAACACTGAAAATCAACATATTGGCCTGTGAAAACCCACACAACTGATTGAAAAATGTGAACATTTTACTGATTCAAATGTAAAGTATAGCCTACACATGTTCACATTGACGAAACCCTTAAGACAAGATATGACGAGGAATATCAGTGCGTGACTGTGAGGGAAGAAAGTGGCGATGCGGGGAATAAATGTGCACGTCGCCAGAGCCGATGTGCCTTCCTGCGACAACCACAGATACCAAATATGCACAACACAAGACTTCCTGCATGAAGTCCTAGAGGAGGAGGGCGACGTGGAATATTGGGTTTTGTTTAGATATGCCACTTGCAGTCTACACTTGCACGTCTAGTCATAGTTGGAACTGGATAGAGCACCACTATATTCAACTGTGCATTGTGCTTGTGCTGTAGCTGACACGCGCATATTGACATCAAACCCACCACGTGACCTCCTGTACTTCTGCTACAAGGCACGACCAATACCATGGTTCGGACAATTATCTCGCCCACATTATATTCACTTCTACCAACTGTGCCGTTTACAAAAGTTGGTTCATAGAACCCTTGTTCCCACTATTCATACACTTTACTGCATAGCTACATATGGCCAGCATATTCGCGCCAACCACGATGTAAATGTAACATCATCGAATAAAGACACCCCCCATTTAGGCACACATTTTGGTAATTTACTGTAGCCAGCGTAGCACACATTGACCTGTGTATTCATATCCCGTCTTAGCTTCAAGAACATAGTGTACGTATAATATTTTAACTGAACAAGCAGACACATGTGTATTGTAAACAAACAGGCGTAATCTTTAATTGGGTTTGTACAATTAAGTAACGTAGAAACACAGTACTGTACTTGTATCATAGAATATAACTCTTCCATTTTCCCTCATAAAAAGCAGAAATGTACGACTGTGCGTGGCGTATATGTAATTGTTCACAATAAATATGATGGGAAGCCAGCACATTGGCTACTTGCTTAGCCACGTGGTCGCCATTCAGAGGACGAAACTGGGTAACAATGGTTATAAAATATAACAGTCTACGAGTGGAAAAGTAATGGCCACATCACTTTCTTCCTTTCAAAAAAGCGCGCTCTGCTGTTGGCGCATAATTCCTTGGCTTGCATCCAGCCCATCTTCCCACTTTTGTACGCGCTATGGCAGTCTGGGAACCTGCTCCACACTCGCGCGACTGGGGAATTTCACGGCTGAGGACCTACAGTTGCCAGCCTGCTGGCGAACATTATCACAGCGTACATCACTATCTTCCTCCACGCAGGAGAAAATTACTTCACGGATTCTTCCGGTTGGTCGAGAAGCCACCCACACACATCCTCCACAGTCCCTTTATTTCTCTTAGTTTATACAGAGGCTGCATAGTAAAATATGGAGCCTCTACAACAACATTCACAGTAATATTTCTTTACTCTAAAAATAAATGAAGTAACATGAATTTATAATAAAAAAAATTTTCGAAATTACATAAGGATTGGTGTACTCCCTAGCAGTAAAGACGAAGCGAAGCGAGTGTGACTGACAATGCTGTGTCCGCGCATACAGATACTGAGGGAACTAGAGATAGTTTAATAAAATTGACTGTCTTTTTTGCTGAAACATTTTAGATTTTGGATGATGTTATTTAAATAAAACCCGACAGTATGGACTGAGGTCTAGAGTCAACTAAGGCGATTCCTTCTACTATGCATTAATTATTACTGCGAAAGTTCTGATAGAGAAAACATACAAAATGTTGCATTTACATAAAATTAGCGTGATAGCATGCATGCAGTGTATCATATTAGACCCAGCAACACGTAACTTGCACGTGGCTCACACGGCCTACTGCATAACACGTGGACGGCAACATCGTGTTCAACGTCATTTCCTACGGCAATTATATTTGATCGAATACCAAAATTAATGGAAGTATTTCTCGCTGCTGCTGCACTTGTCAACAAGCTGTGCAGTAATGAACAACAGCGAGAATTCATATATTGTTAATTACTATGTGTTATTTAATTGCCCCGGACAAAGCCAGCTGTTTTGCTAACGTGTAATAAATACCCACACGCAGAAGCGTATTTATTTTTCATTCAGCTGTAGCTAACGCTCTCAAAGTTCAAATGTAAAATTTACCTACTTTTTTTACAAAAGTATAACAAATTAATACAAATACATGGCCTGGTGGGTGAGACAGTCGAGTACACATGTTCAAATGTCAGATCATTATTTCATTGAAATATGAACTAGGCTAAGCATTCTTCAGACACTTGACTGACTGATACAAGTAAATACACTGCAGCTTAACTGACGAGCAGGTTTTTCGAACCAGCAATGTATACATTAAATAAATAAATAAAGAAGGTAAAACATAAGTATTGAGGAGATGTAAGTACACCAGTAGAATAATACTTACAAAGGCAAAAGTAAAATAGCTTGCTGGCGTAGCTCAGTAACACTTGTATACTCGGGATATATGTATACTACTACACTGAGCTGGCGTGGTCTGCGACTTTAGAGAACAATGCAAGACGGTACTAGGTTGTGATTGTCGTAGAGAAGACATTTCACACTCCTGGAGTAACAACGTGCAAATATATAACACTATATAAGATATTCGCGAGACGCGTCACCACTGTGTTTAGTTGAAGACCTGCAAGACATACAAACTGGACTAGCAACTTTAATAAACTGTCTACAAGCGAGACAGTTTGAACATTACAAGACGTCAGTAAAATATGCTTGCACACAATATTTGTGAATGACCATGGACAACTGAACAGGCCTGCCATTCTGTTGTGTATGTAAGAAGTAAGAAGTGCTTGTTGATAATAGCTAGTTGTGAACAACCTTGGATGTTCTCTGCTAAACCTAAGTTAGTTCCATGCTTGCAGCCACAGATACACTGTGTTAACTGCATTACTACCGTCAAACATGTTATATCCATCTAGGACGGCACGAATATAGGAGAGTTAGCAGTGAGATTGGCACAGTGCTGTGCGTGCAACGAAGCAATATATATGTTATCTGCACATATCCGACTGCCGGCGGAAACAGCCGAAGGTCGAACCGAGCACAAGTTCCGCAGATTACGTACCATCAGCAGTGTTATTAAAATAGTAGTTACTTTTGCAACATAACTCAGGGAAACGTGTGTACAAATGTGTGCATATAGCACTGTGGAATTTATCGACGCTTTGAACATTTCGTTAACACTCGTAAAAAATAGGTGAGAATTTCAGCAAAACAATGAGCATCGACGTTGAGTAACATAACTTGTTAATCCTACTTAACAGCAGCTGTCTACTTTCTTCGCTAATGCAGCCTACGTGTCTAACCAATCCAAACCCTAGCAGGCTCAACAAGGTGACAAAAGCTAAGGTTCGTGCGAACGCAATCAATGCCAGACAACTATGCGAACAAAAGCAACAATAAACGAGCCGCTATCCTGTAGCTATAAAACTAGGACATTCTGACAGAGCAGGCCAACCAACTGCTTGCAAGTTTAAAAAAAAAATTAAGAAATATTGATTTTACTCTCACCACGCAAACTAACTTATTTATTAAATAACTGTACATCTACGTATAGTATTTTAAAAAAAGCCCTTTTTATTCTTTTGCGAGTATCCACAAAACATGTTTATGGTAGGTGAGGTGTATTTTAAAAACACAGAATCACAGTTAGTGTGTTATATTCTATTAGAGATATATCATACATGTAATATATATCATATTAGAGACATATCACCGACAAGCTACAATACCGTTGAAGCTTTCAGGAGGGCGGAAACACATCGCACTATCTACTTCGCAATGTTCGCTGAGACACTACTGTTTCTGGTTTCTGTATATTAACACGCGAAACTCTCAGATATACAGTATACATGTACAGTATGTAGCAGGCAACGTGAAGGTTGCAGCAGGCGGTGGCAGTCGCAAATGTTTCCAGCCAACCAGTAACAACATCGCTACTGACAGCTGCATGGGCACATAGCACATTACTTCACGTGCCAGGCTGGGGGCAGTCTTCCAGGGTCATCGACTGACATTACAGGCCTCCGTGCATGTCAAGTCTTCGGGAACAATGCACTTCTCTTGCCATCCCAAACGCATTATTTTTATTCCAATTTACACATTAATTATGTCCGTGTCAACCACCTGAATACAAGATTAACGTAACAAACATTATTATTAGCAGACTTTTCCAATAATATATGCGACCAGCATAATACTGCTTTGATGTTATTGGCGTAAAGGTAATCGAACTATTTCTTATTATTTATTTTCCGACAGAGATCAAGGAAATCAAGACAACCTCGCAGTAGTTAAACGTAACCTAAATACAACGAGGGTTTTTCCTAACACACCATCTTAAAACATCGCCATTGCCGTTTCCAGGAAATGTGGCCTTTAAGCACACATTACTAAACCGTCAAAGTTTGCTATAACATAACTACAGCGTAACGATGCTTTTATTAACCTCTTTCAGATGAAACATTTAGCCTAAGTTTGTGAAATATCGTGTAATGGGCGCCATCTCCCCTGCCGTCTATCACTATAGAGGTTCAGGTATGCATCGACAACTAACAATGCAACATTGTTGAATATTGTCTGCGAGCGAGTTGCATTCATTAGTATTCCTGTGAAATGTGTTGATGCGAGTTATTTTGTTACGAAACTACTTAACGTGCATCATATTTGTGTATCTACAAAATTAAACTTAAGTTAGTACACAACTCAAACTATGACGCTAAGATTCTAAAAGCCCCTAAAATGGCCAAAAAGCGGCATTCAGACTAAGTAGTCTACGTGGTAAAATATCAATAATACCAGCCACATGCAGCACTTACATACGCCGGTCAGCAGCATTCTTAGCACTACGACGACTTCGTGCATTACACAGATATAAACGTACACACACAGACACCACACACACACACGTACACAGCCACACAGACGGACACGCACATACATAGATAGCCACACAGACAGACACACATCCTCACCACACACACACACACACACACGCACACACACACACACAAACCATACAAACACACGTTATCTAGGGAGGCACATCAGGCTTCGTTGACAACGAAGACACTCAAAATTTAAAAAAAAAAAAAAAAAAAACACTGTCTGTGGCGAAAACGGTACAAAAGATAAAAAAATGATTGTATATTTCCATAATGTTCAGGGCAGCGAGTAACTCACTAAGGAAATAAGT
Source organism: Medauroidea extradentata (assembly GCA_003012365.1). Classification (NCBI taxonomy): domain Eukaryota; kingdom Metazoa; phylum Arthropoda; class Insecta; order Phasmatodea; family Phasmatidae; genus Medauroidea; species Medauroidea extradentata. Next base: position 922 of record PNEQ01066415.1, on the reverse strand, counting down.
TGCATGTATTAACATCTGGCTTTCCAATTAAATTGAAAAATAACATTTAGTAGGTAAACATTGCTTAGTAAAAGAAAAACAAACATACACATTACTTTTGTATTGTAAATTAGGAGCCATACTTACGGCTTGCATACACAGACATTTAGTTTTGAGACCATGGAAAGTTTACACTGGTTTGTACCTTCATTCAAGTATTCACATTCAAATAGTAAATATGAATGTAAAAATGGCTTAAAGAAATACTAAGCTGTGCGCTGTTTATCGTGAACAGCATGCACCTTGGTACATTAAGCAAGTATTAAAGTTTTATAAAAAAGTGACATAGGTACATAATGTCCGCTTATAAACGGAGCGGCAGCAAGTCATGGCATATTTATCTACAAAAGCTCTGTGCAGTGTAATGTCTCAAGACAGCACTGTACTTACACCAGGACAGGCAACATGGTGGTTGTTACAGCTTACACGCTACTGTAGTCGTGTGTGTAATGTGCACTACAGACTAGGCAGACTAGTGCCTGCGACTGTCAGACTGAAGCAACGACTGTCACTAGCGCAGAGGAAACTTGTGGCGGATTTCAATATTTGTAAAACTAAGAACAAGGGCATACATAGAGTGTTTACAAACGCAGGGGAGAGCGATATTTTCAGTGCTTTTTAAAAACATGTTGAAATAACATGTGATCTGGCCGGGCCTCCTAACACGCCATGAACCAGCCGGGCCTCATAACAAGCTGTGATCCAGCCGGGCCTCATAACAAGCTGTGATCCAGCCGGGCCTCATAACAAGCCGTGATCCAGCCGGGCCTCATAACACACCATGATCCAGCCGGGCCTCCTAACACGCCGTGATCCAGCCGGGCCTCCTAACACGCCGTGATCCAGCCGGGCCTCCTAACACACCGTGATCCAGCCGGGCCTC
>PNEQ01066414.1:0-11393 GCA_003012365.1 Medauroidea extradentata | reverse complement strand
CACATTCGAACAAAAACTATATTTCGTGCCCTACAAAATTTGAGAAACGTTGCAATGTGCATCTACATGTATAATATTGAAAAATAAAATTTTATTGTTGTAAAAAAATGTGTTCCAATACAAAATTACGTTCCCATTTTTTCTTCGATATAATACTCGCAATTCCGGTAACAACTTCACATTTTAAGCTAAGCTAAATTCAAAACCAAGTCAAATCTTCCACCAAATTACTACTAGCGCTCGGCGACATGAAGGAGTCACATTTTATTCCTCAGTGTCAAGACCTCTACCTTCTTAGACCGTGGACGTGCCACACAAACTATTGGCGAACAGCAGAAGTCAGGTGAACGTACTGTAACTTTGGAGTCGAGTCCGTGGCCAGATAACAACACGGAATTTTCAGGTCCATACGTATTGTAAACTCCTTTAGAATAATTGACATGAACGTTGGTATTACAGTTATTTAGACTGTACACAGAAAAAAAACGGGTTTTTGGTAGCCACAAAATTATATCGAACAAGAAAACAAAACAAAAAATCTCGGCAGAGTTGGTAGTAAGTTTGTAAGTTTGAGTTACGGATTCTCGACATGTACTAGAGTGAAGAAGTTTTGGTCAGCTCTTAACATCGAGGTCTTTAGCGCTGGTGAAGGGTGACATGATGAGTATGGAGCAACGCTGGAATGAATGGGCGGGGGAAACGGGAGATCCCCGAGAAAACCCGCCGACCAGCGGCATCGCCCGGCACGATTCCCACATGCGAAAATCCGGGGACCGACCCCGCGGGAAATCGAACCCAGATCGCCTTGGTGGGAGGCGAGGGGTCTGACCCCTCGACCACCGCGGCCCCGACATGTACTAGACTTGCTCACGTTGTTTGTACAGTATTTCATAAGATTTCAGTCCAACAAGTGTTCGCCGCCTCACCAGCGTTTCTAACAATCTCGCGTTCTTGAACAAAACCATGATAATTAGCTGTCGAAAATGTTAAACAAAGTTGTAAATATTTATTTGAGAGCAGTGCGTGTAAATCGTGATACGAGAGCTTTTTAAGTTATATTTTTGTGGTATTGCTTGTTGCATTTGTACTTACCTATACGGTTAAACGGTTTTCACCAATGGCGGAAGATAAAATTATCGCAGGCTATATGGGGCTTGTTGAGTTTTTTACACATGTTATATGATAATGTTGTATTTAGACATTTATGATTTTAAATTACTTGTTGTTTTGAAGTCATGTACTATTTTCGTAATTTATATAGAAAAGAGAGAAATTTTGGAAATGGAAAACGTTTTTGACCAGCACGTTGTACGTTGTTCATTGCTCAGTTGTCGACATCGACATGTAATGTAGGCCAACGTTGATTAGTCGATATTATTTTGTAAAGTTGTTCGAAACGACGTCTTCGACATCAAGGGCTATTTTCGACATGTCGAATGCCGATGTCAACTGCTCGAAGACGGATGTCGACATTTCGAGAGCCGAGGACGACATGGCTAGCTGGACATAACTATGTCACAGTCGACATCGCCAACACTATCGCTGGTATGGTCGAGACCGACATGTCGACTTATGTCGATACGTGACAAATGTTGATGATTATGATCGACATCAACTTCTAAATATTGCCCTACAACTATTAACGTATTAAATTGTATCGTACTTTCTGCAATTAACCGCAGTTTTTCTCCGAGTAACGAAATCGGAGTACACGTCGCAAATTATAGGATTGTATGTACCATTATCCGAGTAATTTATTTTTCTTCCTTCCCTTGTTGTTTTTTCTAGAATCGCAATGAAATTTTCGCCGATTATTTCTTACCTTCATAAAGGAAACCAACGTACGATTTTTTACAGTTATAATGCAGGATTCTTATTTTCATTGACGATTAATTTCCATTTATAAAATATTTTGGAAGCAGTTACCATTTCTTAGTTAACTTTTAATTAACCTTAAGAGTGCGTGGTAGATAAATAAACGCTGAAAACATCAACTGATTTCTACGTTTTTTTCGAAGCCAGTATGGATAACATACTCAAAGACAATCCTAGATAATGGCATTTGCTAACTTTATGAGTAAATATTTATCCAAAATTACTCATTCGTTACGCGTGATCTCTTGCGCCGCAGTTAAATGCACGAGGTTCCGGCGTCAGAGATTGTGCCTCAGAAGTTTGTAACACTGGTAATAATTTTATTTAAAACGTAGACTAAAACTATTGTCTAGAAGTGCTATTGTTTAATTTTCGCAAATTGGCTTAGAGAAACCTACAGTTAAAAATTAATGCTTTCAGCGTTGAATTATGTACCACGCCCTCTTAATTTACATCTCTCGCTGGCGATAAAACGTGTTCTTGAAACTGTGATTTGAAGTTTGTACGCATAATCAAATTATAATTTAAGTTAAAAATGCCATAACTGTAATTTGTCAACTGTACCAGATTACTCGCTAACCGGTGCAAGGTCTGCCATAACAGGTGTTATACCAGCTGGTACGTCTGCCATCAACGATCTTTGTTGCCTACCTTGGCGTTGTTCATACCAGGTTTGGTAATTAGACCAGTACTATTTTATATGCCAGGTTCCGTAACGGCTTTCGTATTTGACCAATCATATTGCAATGTCAGAGCATGGAGCGCTCCACATGACGACTGCCTGAAACATAACAATGAAGCCAAAAATGTGTCGCCATCATTACGTAGCATTGCGTACATGAAATTAAAAACCTTTCGATTGGCTAAAAAATAAGGCAGATTCGTACTCCATTGTGGCGTAAATATTTTAAGTACTGTTTCAAGTCATTCTGAATAGTAACTACGTCACCAATATAATGCTTTACTCAGTAATTATGTAACATTGTAAGTCAGTGTTGTTAATAACGTCATATTGGCTTAGTGGGTAAAGTTTTGGGCTTGAACGTAGTGATTTTGAGGGGTGTGAATCCAAAATTCCGCTATTTACGTTATTATTTTTACTTTGTTATTTAACAATTGAGAGCGAATTTTAATTTCGTCTTTAAGAAATAAGTTCAATGTATGAAGAATTACAAAACTGTTAACAATTTATTCTCTTTAAACTTTCCTACTTTAACATTATTTTAGCTATTTGTTATACCAATGAAATATTTTTCCTTTTCAACAAAAAATGACGCATCGTAAAAATGTGAGAGGTCTTTGGGCCACAAATACTGCACAAATTACATAAGTTACGCAGAGTTTTCGTAAACAGTTTTGCCAAGCTCCAGACATAGTTTATTTAAAGCAATTGTAATACAAAAAACCTGTTAACGTATATCAGGAGAATTTCTTCGTATCTTTGTTGGTGTTCAAAATTGTAACGGGAACGCCTGAAAAAAAAAAAAACAATTTTGTGTGACAATACTTGTGTGGTGTATCGCGCATTGCATGATAGTAAGAGTGCAACGCGATGTTTAGTACCGTGCGCCTGCGTCGTATGCAACCTGTCGTACACCCATAACAGCACCGCGTGGTTCTCCTTCCGTTGTGCATTACAACTGTTAGAGATACTATGTAACTATACATAAGTACTTTTACAAACATAAGTCTACAATTATAGTCCGTCGGGTTCTAACTATATAGTCGATTCATCTGTATCATATTTTACCCTCCTGTTCACCCCATTAGGAGTTGAATTTCGGAACTGTATACTCGATTCTGCTTAATCATATTTTACCCCCGTTTTCATCCCATTATGAGTTGGATTTCGAAAAAATATTCCTTCATAGTTCTTGTCTACGCCCTGGTGGGAACCCCATCATCAAAATTGCGCGTTTCTAGGTCTAGCGATTTGGGCTGTGCGTTGATTATTCCTTCAATTAATCAGCCTTCCGATTTATATAAAGATATGATTGTCGTTTATTAATAAACGGTATTATTCATGGCTCATTTGGAAGGACATAGACTCGAATATCGCAATTTTTTTTTTTTAGACTTTCAGGGGTTTCCGAAACAACTCACGGCGAATGTTAGGTTAGTAACTAACTACATTCCGTGGGGTTTCTCTCCCACTTTTTTATCTTTCAGAACCAATTGTTTCATCTAAAATTACCTCGGTCAACCAAGGCCATCGGTGTTCGATTCCCAGCCGGGTCGATCCTGATTTTCGCATGCGGGAAACATGCCGGATCATGCCGTTGGTCGGCGTGTTTTTTGGGGATCTCATTTGCCCCACTGCTTTTCATTCCGGTGGTTGTCCGATCTCACCCGTATATGTTACACTAGCGCTAACCTAAGTCAGATAGGCCTCTGTGAAGTTTTATTACGAAATTTGGTTACGTTAAGTCTCGAGGTAAGCATGGGTAATGATTTCCCACCGTATGCATCCCACCCTGTATAAAACAATGTACTGTAACCTGAATGTTGTTGAACTCGTGAATGTATCTTGCCCATTTTCATCGGAAAAAAATTATAATACACATAGTCCTGAATGTGCTGGGGTTGCGATAGGCGAAGCGTCTAAGTCGCTCGCTTCCCACCGTGGCAATCCGGTTCGATTTCGACTGTGGTCGAACATGATTTCCCGCATTTGGGAATTGTGCCGGACGATGCCGTTCGTCGGCTAATTTTGTCCGCGATGTCCCGTTTTGCCACCCTTTTATTCCAGCGCTGCGTCCATACTCACCTCATATCACACCTTACCAGCGTTGAAAACCTCGCTGTCAAGCGTTTACCGGTATATCACTTTCCTAAATGTGACGGTTACTCTTAAGGTCCATATTCGACTCCCCGACAGTTTATAAGAAGAGTGATTGGTTTGCAAACGAGATGTCGAAAATGTATTTCCGTGACCCTTTGGCATTTATGACACACACGCACACACACAGGAATTGAAAATATAAGAAGTATTAATACTTTTAAGTCTTGCATACATTGTTCTATTGTAACACATTCAATTTTTAAATTGATTTTCTTCATTACGGAAGCCGGACTTTTGAAATTTTTATAGATCAAACGTCAATACTCTCATTCAAAACACAAGTGCTTCCAAGACGTTATCTATTAACATAGAGTATATATATATGTATATATATATATATATATATATATATATATATATATATATATATATATATATATATATATATATATATATATATATATATATATATATATATATATATATATATATATATATATATATATAACGTGGATAAGAATTCATGTGCCAAACTCTGGGACGTGTATGTTTATGTAAAATAAGGTGGAGTTAGATTGACCAACACTATTGTGTGGTGACGTTGAAAACAGAATTTTGAAATACATTTTTTTATTTCTAGACAGTATAAGAGATGGAGCCACCAAAATTGGCTGGTAGCTCTACGGATCGGAGCAAATAAATTTGTGAAAATTTTGTTGACGCAACCTCAGTGTTTACGTAAGGGCTACTCAACCTATTTGTGTAAGTAAATTATAAATACTAAGAGGTAATAAATTATTCCCTGTATATCATTGCTTACCGCGGAAAATGAAGGGGGAAGTATCCATTGTGTTAATTCACTCCGATAAACCGTTTTCGAGAAAATGCGAATCAAAATACGAAGGTGCAGAGTAACCCCGTAGAGGTAGGCAATACAACGGCCATCTGAGCCAACCTGTGCACGCGACTGAGTAAACTTGTTAATGTATTACAATACTTTTTTTCTTGATGCCTGTATCCTCGATAAGTCTTATATGTGGTGCGTTTTTTTTTTTTTTTCTCGGAGGGTCGGCGGTCAGTTCAGTTTTTATTCCTCTTTATGTCTGTTCATCACGTTCTGGGGTTTGCCGGGAGTGATGAATTATAGGAAAGCGGTTCGTCCAAAGTGCAACTTCAGAAAGTTTGGCCGTGGTCGTAATTTTTCATAGCAGCGGCGCCTGTGGAGGTTTATTGGCGCGTACAATGAGACGAGGAAAGCCTTTCCCCCCCTCCTCCGTGTTTTTTCCTCCGTGGTTCCTTATAAAGGCGGCATAAAAAGACCACTTACTGCTGATCTCTCTTGTAAGTTAATGTTGTTTAAGAGTTGAAAAATTATTTTCTGAAGTTTTGCCGTGTTACAAAATATTCCTTTACGACGTGAAACAGAGAGTTCGAAAATAAATCAATGGAACTATTTTTCTTTAAAACAACATAATTCTTTAATTTAATTTTATTCATTCATAAAAAATGTATACATGTACGTTTCCTATAAATTATTTAATAGCTCTAGATGATTGCATATGTCACGCGGAACAGCTTAAATTAATTACATTATTAATTTATTTAGTTTTTTTTTTTTCAGTTTTAATTTTTGATATCTGTGTTAAAATAGCAAAGTTAATACATATTCTTTGAAACAGTGCTGCAGCGACTTCAAGAACCACTTAAGTGTTTGGCTCCAAAATTCTACATTTTTGACGATAGTTAATTTTAAAACGGATTGGGAGTCGATATCGTGGAATCGATCTGCGACTTTGTTAGAACTGGTTCAACTACGTGCTGTGATTTTCTCGAGACAGAATACAGCACGATTGTAGGTAATTAGTTAATTATAGAATTTACATTTTAATTAATAATAGGTATTGTTTGTCACGAAAAATTACGTTACATAGTAAAACTGATTTGCAACAAAGTTGCAGAGCAATTTTACGTTATCGTCATCATCTGAGTTTGAACAAATAATTGAACGGTTTGGCGGACGAAGGGTTGCATTAGTAAACTTCTGAGAAGAAAGTAATTTATAGCTTATCCAACGAGATGAATCTTTATTATTTGCTTTACATATGCTACGAACACATTACAAGTATTGTGAAGTTTAAACACACCTTGGAAATTTTTCTTCTAAAATAATTTTTAATTGCATGTTTCTGAGAAGATCATAAATGTGACATGCCCCCTTTATCTACCAAGGCCTTCAATTCTCTCGAAAGCCCATACATTTGTATGTTATATTTTTATTAAAAATCGTTTGATTTAGATTACAAATTTGAGACGATTTATCATTTTGCCGCGACCTTGAAATTTTTCGCCTGCCCGCATTCTACTGCCTCGTCGCAATCTGCCTTTGTGTACACGTCTATACACTGTTGTTTATGCAATGCGGAATATTTTAACTTACGGCCATGATCCATCATTTGAACGACGTTCACAATATTTAGGCTATTTTTTATTTGTTATACATTGACTTTAGCACAGTTTTGCTGAAAAATTTTACTATTAATTTTTTCTAGTAAAAAATTATTAATATTTGGCTACTTATTTCATTAATGGGAATTTCTTTCATTGCATAGTTAGCTGAAACAATTACGTTTTATCTTGAAGAAATATGTTAAAAAAACTATGCGATAGTTTTTCGATATCTGCTCTCGTTTAGAATTTCAAAAAATAACTATCGTAAAAGTAGAAACGATGGATCATCATGGTCCTATGAATTAAATGTTCCTAGTATATTTTCGGGGACCTTGTGTGGTTGTGGACGATGAGTGCTACCTTTGTATATTCTGCAGCTGGATTCCTTAATGTGATTAACATGACGCCGGCAATCGGCTACGATCAAAAAAATATTTTATTTCAATACATTGATGTTTGAAACAGCAGTAGACCGATATTTCAGTTAAAAATTGTTGTGTTTCATTGATTCTAAATGATTTAATTTTAATAATTTTTGTATTTCACGAGTTTATCTATTATTATAAACGATGTTGTCATATCGACATGACTGATTTTGTTGCACAGGTTTCTAAACACGCATAACTCCAAAGGCCATCGGATCATATGATAGACCTCCTTCTGTTGACGGAGCCGCGGTAGTTAGACCATTCGCCTCCCCGGGTTCGATTCCCGGCGGGATCGGTCACCGGATCTTCGCATGTGGGAATCATGCCGGACGATACCGCTAATCGGCGGGTTTTCTCGGGGATCTCCCGTTTCCCCCGCCATTTCATTCCGGCGCTGCTCCATACTCGCCTCATGTCACCGCTCACCTGTCCTAAAGACCTCGATGTTAAGAGTGTGTGGTAGATAAATAAATGCTGATATCATCAATTCATTTCTACGCTTTTTTCGAAGCCAATATGGATAAAATACTCAATGACAATCCTAGATAATGGTATTTGCCAACTTTGAGTAAATATTTATTCAGAATTACTAATTCGGTACACTTGATCTCTTGCGCCGCAGTTGAATGCACGAGGTTCCGGCGTCAGAGGTTGTGCCTCAGAAGTTTGTAACACTGGAAACAATTTTGTTTAAAACGTTGGCTAAAAGTGTTCTCTAGGATTGCTATTTTTTAATTTTCGCAAATTGGATTCAAGAAACTTACAGTTATATGTTAATGCTTTTAGTGTTGAATTATGTACCACGCCTTCTTAAGCGCTGACCAAAATATCTCGCTCACTTACTTGTTCTGTTGACTGAGTGAATATGATAACTTCTGAATGTATATGGAAACTTACGTTTTATGATTCGAAGACAATACAACAGCTGCAACTAAGGAAGAGTGCACTAAAATACCACCAAAAATGCCCAGCCTACCAACATAAGCATTGTGGTTCATATTTTTTTAAAACACATCCGATTTTTTTTCGATTTTAAACTTTTTGTTATAAATAATAAATGCCATATCAGACACGTCACTTGCTTTGTGGATATTCATGTCAGTCCGGGATTACGATGAATCCGTATGACAATTTATCACTTAACACGGAACACTCACCACACATTTTATTCCCATTGTTATTGCTATGGAATTCACGACTGTCCTTTTCGTATTTTGCTATAAAGCACGTTAACAATCATTCCCGGTAGTACTCGTCATACGAGGCAGCCTAGCCTATAAAACAGCTGATAGTCTCGTTTTAGCTATGGATCATGTTATATATTATATACATATATATGTATATAGATATATATATCACGAGCTTATATTTCACATACATAACGGATAATTAGGTATAACACAAATATGTTTGTATACCTGCCTATATCAACTTTTTCTCTCAGAAACCAGTTGCATTATTCGCTATTAATTTTACTATATGAAATGTTTACGTGATACGTCGTGATAATATGGCCTTTGAAATGAACAAGTTTAACGTACACGTGAAAGTTCAAGAGGTAAAATATTAAATGATTCGTGGAGTCGTCATAATCCTAACCTTACGGTGGAGTGTTAGACAATGTCATTGTATTTTCAGTTTTTGATCCATTACATTTTTTCATATTATGTTATCAATATTTTCATTTCGATTAAGCATGGGATATAGTCTTAATAAACGGCTTGACATAACTAATAATGGATTCTTTAAGTAATTTGCCATGCAGAATCGTTGCAACAGAATTCGTGAAAGTTAACCTACAATTCTCTTGCAATGAGTCTGCGTGACAAATTAATGTAGGATTCCATTATTATTTATGTCGAGAATATGTCCTGTGCTTTGTCAAAAATAAAATTTTGATAATACAATTTGAATAAATGTTACCTCTCAAAAACTGAAAACGCTGTAAAATTGTCTAACACTCCCCCTTAACATCGCCGGTGTTGACTAACATCGATGTTTTATAACTCGGTAATTATCTGACATCGATTGTTTGCTGTCGATGCCAACATCGATCTCATCATTGATGTGTTGTCAACTTCATTTATCCCTAGACAGAGTTCGCCTTACTGCTCAAGCAAATGGATCGCCGGTTTGATCCGCCTGAGCGGTGATTGGTCAGCTGGGGTGACGCCGCTGCGCTGTTGAGATTAACCATAGCGCGCCCCCAATGGTAGCAGTTATAGGCGGTTCGGGATAAAGTGAGCACTCAAAAAAGCCCTGCTAAAATACAATTTCCAGCCAATTCGTATCTTTGGACGCGTAACTGCAAACCACGGTAAACGTATAATCTCTCTGTGCCGTGTTCTTGGCGTTTGGGCGTATGATGAAGTGTGCATTGGCTAGGTAGGTTTTATTTTTTAAAAAGTTTATTAATCGTAAAATAGTGTAAGGTCGATTTCTGTTGATTTTATTTCAGTACTGGTGTATTTAAGTTGGAAAATACACGGGACTATATTTAGTAATTTCGCTGCCAACCATACAAACAGGAATGTAACTATAGTTAAAGTGAGTGATAGTTACCATCTTGAATTTTTGTGTTTTGTGTCATACTTTTATCTTGGGAAAATTTATACAACTTTAACCTAACTGCGGAATAGAATACATATTAATGGAATTTTATACATCATACATCTTTATTTTCCGTTGCTGTTGTTACAGATCGAATTTCAGTTAAGAAAGTCATAAGAATTTTCTAACTGAAATTCGATCAGAAACAACAGTAACGGAAAATAATGATTTATTGTGTCTAAAATTCTATCAATATGTATTCTATTCCGTAATTAGGTTGAAGTTCCAAAAACTTTGCCAGAAGAAAAGTTGTGGCACTTTATACTGTAACGCCATACTGGCTGTAATGAAATTGACTATTCACTATTTGCCTCAAAGCATTGAAAGATTTTATTTTAAATATTTGACGCCACATTGTCTCCAGTAGTCATGCCAAAAGAAACTTTTATCAGATGTTTTATATGTTTTGTATCTCAGAGGTTATTTATATATTTCTGCTGTTATACTTAATATATGTAAATTTTGTATTGATCATTGTATTCTTTGAATTGTAGGCCTCTACGTTAGAAAAGAATTTCAGATAAAAAATGTGCGCCCAAAATATAAGTAATGAAAAGAAAGTCAAGTGCTAAGAAACTTAATGGTAGAATGTTTATCGCATCCCGTTTTAAGTTGAGTTTGAGACGATCTACATTGATACTGATCTACATCTTTGAACCCTCATGAGAATTAATATTCGTTACCTTAAAACGATCCAAGGAGTATGTGTCTGAGGGAATATTAAGATACTTTTAATATTAAGTTGGACGGCGATGTGACACATCTGCTAATGAAACCCTCTGATCACATTGAAATACAAATAATATGTTGTTTTTAAAATATATAGCATAGATAACAACTAGTCTTGAGCATCACGCCATGAAACGATAAATAAGTTTAAAACCTCGAAATTTTTTTTACCACAGCAACAGCCTTAAGCAGGTAAAGAAATTAAATATTTTAAAAGGGGTATTTCCATTTGTAGGGTCTCCTTCGCCCATTCAACGCAGGTCACATCCTTTGGCGAGGGTGAAGGGGATTTTATTCGAGTGGTTCGTCATTTGAATGCAGATGAGTAGTATGAAATAGCCGGTCCGGGCACAGCGGCTGGCGGCTGAGGGTGTGAGGGTGACCTTGACCTTTGACCCCGTGACCTTGACCTTTGACCCCTGTAACCCGACACCCCGACGCCATCTTGTTTCCGGCGGCCATCTTGTTTCCGCCCGCCATCTTGTTTCCGGCCGCCATCTTTAATGACGTCAATTTTCGAA
>PNEQ01066413.1:0-11393 GCA_003012365.1 Medauroidea extradentata | reverse complement strand
ATATATATATATATATATATATATATATATATATATATATATATATATATATATATATATATATATACAGGTAGGCAATGCTGTAGTGTAGGTGTGTTCCAAGACAAGCGATGCTAACCTGGGTTGTATGTACAGGTATGTGCAGGTATAGGCTATCTGTAGCTAGTAGTGTCCAAGGGTCTTGGCAGGAAGTATCACTTCAATAACAGCTATATATAGTAATGCCTGCAGCCATGTCGCTGTCATGTGCTGCACATTGTCTGCTATTGCTTGCCTTTCTTCGTCGTTGGAATACTGACGTGCATAGCTCTTTAGTCACATTTATCAGTTTTCTTACTTTTAGGTGAACATTAAAGCAAATTTAAAAATCAATACGAAACGTGACATATATTTATTTTAAAAGTTTAATGTAAGTTTGGAAGGAAACAAATACAGTAATATTTACACTTCAGTTCAAACAAGTACTGTGTATTCACAAACACTTTTATATTTACAATAAATTTTATGTAAATTTCAAGAAGTTATCTTTAGTAACTTTAAAAATAATTTATGCAACCTGTTCTCGGAAGAATATTTTGTAACAGAACAAATCAATTTATAAAATATGTGAAGTTCCTCCTTAGTGGATTTCGTATCACATCGAACAAACACAAGTTACATGACATTTCTTAAATTTGTTCAAATGGGTACATTGAACATTTTAAAAGATTAAAAATATTCATTCACATTGTTATTGTATGCCTGAATTAAACATATTTTGTCTTGTACTGTTCTAGTTTTTGCTGTCGTGCATAATTAATTATTCTGATACTAGGGTGGAGAGTGGAAAAATACCTTATGTCCAGCGGTTTGTAGGCAATATTTCACACTTATCTAAACAAAGCAGAAGGAACGAATGGCATCTTGGATGATCTATGGCACCCTCAGCGTCGTATTTGTGTCTGTAAACGTTAAATGCGTCACTATTGATTCAACAGCGTATAGGAGATGTGAAAGAATTCTAGACGAGAATATAGAGGTGTTTGTAACCTAGCTTGTCGGCAAAATAAGGCGTATATTTGGCTGTGGTGTGTAAGTAGCCTCGCAACAGCCGAGCGAGAGAAGATAGTGTGGCAGACATGCTTGGTCCAGGCTGCAGAACATCTCAAGGAAGAATGGGGCAGGCGGACTCAATGGGAGGATTTGTTTGGGAGCCCACCAAGTTTGACTAATGAATGACAGTTTGTGTGTCACTGCTCGCCTCCTCCCAGCGACATGACGCATCACAATGGAGCTAGTGGTGCCCCGTGCCTAGCCGGGCAGGTGTCCGCAAGGTCAAAAGGTCGCGCCCTGCCCACGCGCCACAAACAAAACAGCAGGCGAGCTCTTCGTCTGGAAGCGTGCTTTACTGCGACCCGCTCAACGGCGTGCCGCGCATGGCAAATATACTATGTGCAACAGCAGGAGAAACTACAGGGAATGTTGTAAGTCAAAATAAGTGGATTTTACAACTCGTCGACAGCAAACTCATTGCAAACTGTGACCCAACTCGGAACAATGGCAGACTCTGGGAGCAGAATCTGCCATGGCCTTTGTTAAAACATCATCCCGGTATTCGCCACGAGCGATTTCGACACATTATGTAAAACCGTAACCTGAATGGCCGGGCCTTGGAATCAAACATGGGCCTTCACAAATGCGAGTACAATGTGTGTTGTCTTTACACCACCTCTCACTGTCAAGTTGTATTTGAAAACACTATGGATCTATCCCCGTGACTGGATGGCATAAGCTAGTACGTAGGCAGTTACCTACTCCCAAACAACAGTTGTTCAGTAATCAAGTAACGCAATTCTTGTTGGTCCAGTCGAGTAGGAAATATCTTTGTACAAAGATTCGCGGCTTATCGTTAGTAAATAGCTGCCAGAATGTATATGGTATATCATGTGCCATTATATTTTGGCAGAAAATTAGACATAATATAATTCCGGGGTCAAAGAAAATGAAAAGATTTCGGTCATTACTTAACAGCCATTCATTTACCGCTGGTAAGAGTCTATCTACGTTATTGAGTGAAGCAGCTCCGGAATAAATGGTGGGCAACATGATGCGAGTGAAGCAGCGCAGGAATAAATGGCGGACAACATGAGGTTAGTGAAGCAGTGCCGTAATAAATGGCGGGCTACATGTGGTGAGTGAAGCAGCGCCGTAATAAATTGCGGGCAACATCTGGTGAGTGAAGCAGCGCCGTAATAAAGGGCGAGCAACATGAGGTGAGTGAAGCAGCACCGTATTAAAGAGCGGGCAGCACGAGGTGAGTGAAGCAGCGCAGTAATAAAGGGCGGGAAACATGTGGTGAGTGAAGCAGTGCCATAATAAAGGGCGAGCAACATGAGGCGAGTGAAGCAGCACCGTAACAAAGGGCGGACAACATGAGGTAAGTGAAGCAGCGCCTGAATAAATTGCGGACAACATGAGGTTAGTGAAGCAGCTCCGTAATAAATGGCGGGCACCATGTGGTGAGTGAAGCAGCGCTGTAATAATGGGCGGACAACATGAGGAGAGTGAGCAGCGCCGTAATAAAAGGCGGGCAACATGAGATGAGTGAAGCAGCGCCGTAATAACGGGAGGATAACATGAGGTGAGTGAAGCAGCGCCATAATAACGGGCGGGCAACATGAGGTGAGTGAAGCAGCACCGTAACAAAGGGCGGGCAACATGAGATGAGTGAAGCAGCGCCGTAATAACGGGAGGATAACATGAGGTGAGTGAAGCAGCGCCATAATAACGGGCGGGCAACATGAGGTGAGTGAAGCAGCACCGTAACAAAGGGCGGGCAACATGAGATGAGTGAAGCAGCACCGTAATAACGGGAGGATAACATGAGGTGAGTGAAGCAGCGCCATAATAACGGGCGGATAACATGAGGTGAGTGAAGCAGCGCCATAATAAAGGGCGGGCAACATGAGGTGAGTGAAGCAGCACCGTAACAAAGGGCGGACAACATGAGGTAAGTGAAGCAGCGCCTGAATAAATTGCGGACAACATGAGGTTAGTGAAGCAGCTCCGTAATAAATGGCGGGCACCATGTGGTGAGTGAAGCAGCGCTGTAATAATGGGCGGGCAACATGAGGAGAGTGAGCAGCGCCGTAATAAAAGGCGGGCAACATGAGATGAGTGAAGCAGCGCCGTAATAACGGGAGGATAACATGAGGTGAGTGAAGCAGCGCCATAATAACGGGCGGGCAACATGAGGTGAGTGAAGCAGCACCGGAATAAAGGGTGGGCGACATGAGGTAGGTGAAGCAGCACCATAATAACGGGTGGGCAACATGAGAGTGAGCAGCGCCGTAATAAATGGCGGGCAACATGAGATGAGTGAAGCAGCGCCGTAATAACGGGAGGGTAACATGAGGTGAGTGAAGCAACGCCATAATAACGGGCGGGCAACATGAGGTGAGTGAAGCAGTACCGGAATAAAGGGCGGGCGACATGATGTGAGCCAGCAGTTTCGAAAATGGGCCCGGGGGGTATTCTGAGTTAACCCGGAGAAAACACGCTGACCAATGTTATAGTCTAGAATCATTACCATATGTGATGATAATCAGGGTATACTGCCGCTGGGAATGTAACCAAACAGGTCACGGCAGGAGACGAGCGACGAGCGCCCTAGCCACTGTGCAATTGCGGCGCTTATCAGGGTCATGGAGAAACAAGGACGTGTGTGTGTAATATATATATATATATGTGTGTGTGTGTATGTGTGTGTGTATATATAAGTTTTTATATGAAAAGTAGACTACGCTATGTTGCAATGACATATTAACGTGTTCGTGGTTCTGTGTTTGTTCGTTACTAGTTCTTGCCTATGTAACTTAGTCATTGAGATGATAAATTTGTGGTACCTTTCTACAGAACTGTTATTGTTAGGGACAGTAATGAGGGCAGTGTCAACAAACTATAGGCACTACAGTACTACACATTACATTACTACATTGGTATAAATTATGTGATCTTAGAACGACTTCTGCAGCGTGTTAGTACTGGTAACTTAAATGTTATACAGATGTACGCAAATATTTGCGAATGTTGCGAGTTGCAGGGAAAAATTACTTAAAGCAAAAGAAACAGTTGTATTTGCTGTTGTCAATAAATACATAACGTATGTAAAATTTCGAGAAGGTATGCATTTGCATTCAGAAAGTCGGCACAAAGATAATAAAACAATAAACACACAAATTAATTTTGAAATGTAATATAGTAGAATGTACAAAATAGAATACAAAAACAACGAAACAGTACAATCAGGTGTATAAAAACTGGCCACAATATAGTGCCAAGTGAACGATGACAACACAGGATGTGAACACAGAAGCCACAGCAAAGACAGAACGGATAACATGTAGCAAGCTTCCTTCAACAACATGTGCTATGTTTCAGGATCTGAGATATATTGCCATCATCAGGCTCATGTACAGACCGAGCTACTATAGCCACTGTTTGTCGTCTTTCAGAATACGAACATATTTAAGGTATCCTAATATTCGCGGAAAGTCTGTTGCACCACTTTGTTTCAATGCCTTATGTACTCTTCTGCAGCTCAGCTTCGTGGTAATTGGCATCTTGTTTTTTTGTAAAGACGTCAAACTTAACATGTCTGTATGTGAGGTTCATAGGTTATTATAGGCGTGTCCCCGTGTGATTCAGCCATTTATAACAGCAGTGCATCGCTTCTGAATATTTGCGATTTTCTTTTAAGCAGTTACATAACCACCCGTCATCAATACGATGCGAAGGCTACACTGTAAAAAATTTCCTCCGTCGATTTACGGAATTTCCGGTAAAAATTTCTCCAGATACCTCCGTAAATTCACGGAAACTTACTTCTTAATCCAACAGAAGTTTCCGTAAAACAGTTTCATCACACGGAGCTGAGCCGTATTTACATGTCTATAATGCTACAATTGCATTTATACAGATTTGCAGGTTTACTGGCGATGTTATTGAAATATAACCGTAATATTTACATCTGTGTAACGTATAAATTTTCGATTTTTTCGTGCAAGTGTCCGCAGCAGACTTACGGACATATTACGTATGATTCCTTACTGTATATTTACTACAGACATTTCCGTATTTTACTTTTACGGACACTATTTCCATATGTTAACGGTACATTTCCGTTAAAATTTATAACGGTGTACATGAGAGTACTTCAAGTGGTACTGGATGCTGGTGGAATTTTTGGTATGTTACTAAGGAGTGCTAAACGACAGTTAACTCTCACAAACATTTGTTGGCATAAATAATTTTCGTTGTTTTACGAAGTGCTGGTAAAAAATTCTCCAGAAGTGTCCGTTAATTTACGGAAGGCAACTAGCTCCACTTATGGAAACTCGCATATTTATGTGACTTATTTAGGATGCATTCGCATTAATGCCTTTGGTTATTTATTTAGTTCCTTCTCGTAGTTTTTCATGTATTTAAATAATGAAACATAATTACGTATAACTGTGTTACAAAAAAACGTTTTCGTTAATTAAACAGACGTTTCCGTAAAATTGCCCGTAAGTTTACGGAAATTTTTAACAGTGTACTACATGTTTTACGTAGTACGGCACCGCGAAATTTTCTTGCGTTTTTTCACAAACAATCATTAAAACCGTTCAGTTGATGTAACAATTGAAACGTGCCAAATAGTCATCATTAATGCACCTGACTTTCGCGAAAATATTTATGCGTGTCTGCAGATATGCTGATTGCTCATTGATTTGGATATTTTTAAGTTTCATTGTCTCGGGGAGCTAGGCGAGTATACAGACATGCGGTGTTGCTGTATTCTTGTTCTGATCGGCACAACAATTATAACCGTATGTGCAGAAGTTCTCTGTGTGAAACAACCATGACACGGAGCTGCGCAAGTACAGAAACAGCACTGAAACATCTGGGTGCGAAAATGACCGGTCTCGAGTGATGAGGCCTGCAGTTCGTTATTTATTTTGGGCTCAAATTCGTCAACGATGAGGCAAATATATTTCAAGACAATTGCAAAAGTTGCAAAAACCTACATGTCTGTGAATTTTATCTTGCATACAAAGGAAAACTCAAATTTTCCCAGGTCTTTCCTAGTAATCAATATGCAGCCCACATATATAACAGCAGGGTATTGTATTCTGTTTGTTACAATTTGTATTGGCCCTGAACATAAAACACTATAAATAAATAACCGCGCTAAGAGTAAAGCTACATTTAACACATCTTGGTTCACCATACATTTCTGCAGCTTAAATCGTAAACACCGAGTATGATATATTTAAGCAATTAACTTTATGAACTATATTACGATGCAACGAGCGCATTTCTTGTTCTGCTCGTCGTAAAAGACAAACTTGTATCTAACTACTATGGAAATATTCACGGGCGATGCATGCGGCACGAACTGTTAGCTAAGTTAACGACCTTATGATTGATGTGCTGTCGTCATAAATTGAACATCACCTCATAGCTGTGTTGTCGTTAACTTGAGACCGACCAAAGATAGCCTACAAGAGTCGTAACTAGAAGAGCTGATTTACGGCCGGCGACTCAACTTTAGGTCAGGTTTTTCCCATGTCCTATATAAACAACTGCGACCTTCTCTTATTGTACTTCTCTTCTTCGAATAGCAATGTTTTCTATATATGTGTGCGTGTGTATGGCATATGTACCTATTATATATATATTTTTTCTCTCAATGTGGAGTTAATACGCCGTGCTCGTGCTGCTAACGCCGTTTGATGAACGAAAGGAAAACACATTAATCCTTAGTGTTTGTTCAATCCTAAGGAGTGTCTTTTGAAGACCGCAAATCATACAGACAAAAATCTACGACTGGGAAGTTTACATCAGAAATCAAACTCCGAATAACAGCGAAATGGAGAGACGAAAGACGAGCCCAACATGGTGAAAAAAATTAAGAAGTAACTGGCAGGATAAGAAGAACAACAGAAAGTGAAATACTTTTTGTGATCCTTAATGGGTCGAAACACTAAAATAAATACATTTATATTTCTTCACCGAAAGGCGTTAGCAGCATGGCGTACTAACTCCGCCGGAATAATTTTACATGTTGCTAGGTTCCAATGTATTATTTAAGAATCTGACGTTATTTTTATTTGATGTGATACTATTTGACAGGAGCAAAGAGATGAAGATAATGAACGTTTAATTGTTTGCCTGCGAACCTTTGAAACGTGTGAAATTTTCCTTGTCCGTTCACAACACACTGTTCTAGAGGTTATGCTGACATGAGAGAATACTGAACATTTTCAACAGACACACACACGCAAGTAGGTGTGTGTGTGTGGCTGTTAGTTTTGGGAAAATATTTTTATTCAAAATTTCAAATTCAGTGTCGGTTTTAAGAGTTGCAATATTAGAAGTTTTAGATGGATGAGTAATTATAATTTATTATTTTTTACGTGTAGGGGCAGCGGTGATCGAGAGAAATACCTCTCGCCTCCCACCTAGGCGATCCGGGTTCGATTCCCGAAGAGTTCGGGCCGAGATTTTACACATGTGGAAGACGTGTCTGGCGTTACCGTTGACCGGCAGGTTTTCTCGCGGATCTCCCGTTTCCCCCGCCTGTCTCATTCCGTCGTTGCTCCATACTCATCTCATTTCATTCATTCCTCGGGCCGGAGGGCGATAGGCATGTCTCGCTAGTCTAACCTTCGTCCTTGCCTTCTCTCATACACACTGTCACTCTGCCAGAAAGCGTGAACACATAGCTGATTTTCATGTTTATTTATTACGTGCATAATAGAATCAATCACAAGAGTATATAAACGTCAGAGCCACGACTATGACGCGAAAAATGTTTGCACCACTTTGTTTTATTGTCTTACCTGCACATCGGCAGCTTTTCATATTGGCAGCGTGTCTTTGCTAGACACGTCTCTCATTTGTCTGCACTAATAAGAACAAGGCTATTGTGACATCACACGTCTATGCTAGTAGAACCTCAAGACAAGTGACAGTTACAACATATAATCACTGACCTTGAAGCACAGCTGCAGATGTGCGCATATGACATTGAAATGGTGAATTTGCATGGTGTAAAATAATTTCCGTCACAATATCATGTCTTTAACAACCGTGAACGACAAAACACATAGTAATTACACAGTAATCGTGCTATTTGTCACTAGCAGTATTCATCAATCAGGGAAGAGCATTTCTTCTACTGATGTAATTTTCAGGCATTGTGCAGTGCTGTGTACCTGTTTATTATCTGGGTACATGTCATATGCGACAATATAGCTTCTCGGTATAAAACGTCAAGGGATTACTTCACATGTTCGTCCGCAATTCTTCACGGTTATCACTAGAGGCACGATAATTTCGCAGACATGTTCTACGTCAGGTTGGACTTTAAGAACGTATGCTACACTGTCTCGTTTATGATATATAAGTAGACACACGCAAAATTCGCGTTATCATTTGGTAGCAGACTAAACTTCACTTTCCTATACATAGCAGAGCATAATCTGCCGTTCAATTAACTACGAACGTTTATGTGTTGGCATTTACGTGTGTTATGTATTTACAGAGAGATTGGTCTCTCTACCGTGTAAACATTCTCCGCGGCAAGTCACGACAGTATAGGCCAGCGGGAGACGCCGAACGATCCTATAGTCACTTTGAGTCTAGTGAGCTGTCAGAAAATAACGCGAACTATGCATGTCTCTATATATAAATAGGAACCTGAAAAATTCGCGTTTTCTTATAGTCACAAGTTACAGTTTCATCAACTGTAAGTTCATGTCATTTCCAAAATTTATCCTTGTCTTATTGGGCACCTCAGGAAAGTCGCAGCACCAATAATAAACATTGAACTATCTGCTGTTGTCTGCTTCAGCACACATATATAATTTGAGGCTAGCCTACATGTCAGTCAAACCGCGAATTTTTCCAGTCTACAGACTACAGCAAGCAAACTACCGCGGGCTACCCGATTGTAAGGTTAGAAACCAATGAAAAGACTGTGGCCAGCGCATGTTTAGGACTGAGAAATCTAACCTGCAGCTGGATGTGACCATGAAACTAACGCACCTCCAGTTCGACGTACAGGCACTCGGTTTCCAAGACAAAATACAAAAATATAAAAATGTAGTGGTAATTTAGCTTCCACTTCAATGACGGGATGGTTACATCAATTTCTAGTGTTGGGGATGTGCCTGCGCGTGTCCTTCTCTGTGGAATTAGGTAAATCGTTTCTCATTCGACTGCGCGAACAATAAAGAAAATTCTTTGACGCCATGATTGTTTAATTCGCTGGTACTTTCGAAAGTAGTTGGAGTAGAAATTATCTTATCACTGATATATACATGAGTTAATTGTGTTACAAACATTATGTCAACAATATTTGGCAAAAAACTGGTGTTCCATTTCTAGGGGTTTGCTTGCTGGTTTGTAATGTAATGCGTCAAGCGTTATAAGTTGTTCTGGATCGTGTATTTTAATAACAAAATTGTTATAAACAGAGACCAGTAAATGTTGCTGATTGAACGACCAGCCGGCTAGACTGCACAGTCCTGTGTACACGATGTCCTCAGATAAATATACATTGTCTGCTGCTCCAGTGAGTGTATAGTTGTACAAGTGACAAGGAAGCTCGGCAGTCTGTGAGTGGTTTTTATGTAAGACGTTATTGATTCAGAGTTGTGAAGGCTAGATTTTTAAACTGTAAAACACGAGAGAAATATTTTAACACGTTCATGAGCTTGATATGTGACGTCTCCACAAATAAACTCACTAAGTTCCTTGGTCGGTTCTTGTGTTACATCGCAACCACGCCAACGTAACTCATGACTGAACTGAACAAAAGTGGTGCTCTACACCAAAGTTGTGGTAAGTAGTTTCTTGTTGACAACTCACACTAAGCACGCAGTAACATTGCAGTGTTGTGCACAAGTATTCATACTATCTCACCATAGCTGGTGCTAGCATAACAGTGTTTGTCGTGTCAGGCCTCATATAATATGACACTCTGCTGTTTGTATGCAAACACTGAAACACATTTCACTATATGTTCGCTGTTCTTGATACGTTCAAGGAATAACACTGCATCTTCATACATTTCGTTATGGAATCACTACGCGAACTATGACTGATTGCCTTTACGAAAAGAACATTTGTGTTTTGCATAGGATGGTGATGCTTATTTGTTGGCAGCAATATTTTAGCGAAAAGATTTTCTGTCAAGGTACAATTCTAAAACATTGAGACAACATACATAATTATTCATTGTTTGATATTATATTGCTTGTAGTTCCTATAAGAAATTAAGTCAGCTGTTGAAAGGTTAATATACACCAGAGCTCCACAATGAGCAAACAGCTGGTACGGAGAGCTGATATTCACGAAAATAGTTTTGCACCATAACACTGTTTCAATGTCTTAAGTGCACATTTGCAGCTCTGCATCATGGTCAGAGATTGGATGTTCTTAACTGCCAGTGTTTTGAGGTTCTACTCGCAAATCACAGACATGTTAACGTTGTTCTGATTGGTCCAGTCAAATGAAAGACGGCTCTGCATAAATACACTTAGCACAATAGCCATGAAGAAGAACTGCAGATGTGGCCGTAAAACACTGAAACAAATCGGTGGAAAAGTTTTTCACGTAAACATCGGATCCCTTTAGCAACTTCCGGTCAGGTGCGTCAAATATCCACACGCGACCATTCGAGACTTGGTCAGGTTGGACTTATAACGACTGGTAGGATGGAATTACAGCCTTCCTAACTTTTTACTCCGCCTTCTCAAAACTTGATCAGCTTAAAATTTTTACTGACTAGCCATTGATAGAGACACTGGAAAATCGCGAAAATGTTTAAAATAGTCTCCAATAAACGGTATTATGTTAACCGTGACACGTGTGAACAGTTTCGGGACTAATCACACACGCTGTGTGTCCTAGCTGTACAGTTCTAACTGGGCTTGCTGTAGAGAGAAAAAATTCTACAAATAAACGATAGCCAATGTCGATACAAAACATTCAGTGTTATATACAGCATGTTGGAGCCTAGCAAACAGTCAACTATTCCCGCGATTTTCCAGTGTCTCTAGCCATTGATAAAAAAAACCTTTTTTACTGTTATATTTTGTCGCCCGTTCATTTCCAAGTTATTAGAACGCTGTGTATTGTGTACATGAATTTTGTTTGTAATAAGTAGACACATGAACTTTTCGCGAAAAGAATTTTGCCCCACTTTGTTCCAGTGCCTTATGTGCACGTCTGCAGTTCTGCTTCATAGATATTGGCAGCGTGCCTTTGAACTGTGACGTTTCTCATTTGACTGTACCAATCACAATAAGGTTACTGTAACACCACACGTCTGTGATTTGCGTGTAAAACCCCACGACACACGA
>PNEQ01066404.1:0-30904 GCA_003012365.1 Medauroidea extradentata | reverse complement strand
ATAGTCGGCACACTTCACTCTCCTGTGGCCCCAATCAGAAGACATCTTAAAGTCAGTCCTTTCCACAAAACACAATGCACACTTATACTTTTGAAACACAAATTTGTTGAACAGCTTGCTCTCTTTACTAGCCTGTTGGCAACTGAACTGTGAACTATGAATACATGTGCCCCCTTTTATATGGTAGGCCACACACACACAGAATCATGTGGGTGGTTCCATATTGTTCTAAAAGGTTCTGTTACACTGTGGATTTTTATGGTTAGTTCCATATTGTTCCAGAAGGCTCTGTTGCACTCTAGAATTATCTGGTGGTAGTAGATCTACCCTTACAAATACAGTTTGGACTGTAAAAACATTGAAACGATTGTAAAACCTGTTAAACTCGAAAGTGGAAGTTCTCCTTTTCAGGGAATGTAGCACTCCATGGAACTAATCAACAGTAAAAAAAAATCAAAATTTTTGGAATTGGCAATTTTGAAAAAAAAAAATTCTTAATTAAAAATTTATTTTTTGTTATTGCAAAAAAAATTAACAGACATTTCAAAAACTATATACCGTTTTAAAGAGAAAAATGATGTCTTTAAAATAAAAACAACCACAACAAAATATCTTGAACTTAAAATTTTTTGTCGATAACGCCATGTGACCGCGACACCATCTTTTCCAGCCCGTATCTAGGGCCAAGAATTTTATTCGGCAAAACAAAAAAATACGCGTATCTTACCTTTCCCTGAATTTTAACATATGTCCAACTCAAAAACATCATAGACTATGAAAATAACCCCCCTGCCTGAATTGACATGGATTGGGTCGCCTTGAAATAATAAAGGAGGTAGAGAAATGTCCCTGTGGAAAACATGCTGACATCGCCAAATGTCTCGGTATGCCACTGTTGACGTTAAACTAGATCGTCGGTAATACAAATGAAGCTACGACCATATTCAATACACACATATTTGAAGCAAATTTTCATGTGGTGGACATATTAAAAATAATTTTTGAAGTTATGTTTTTAGTTTTTTTTATCACTGGGGGGGGGGGGTTGTGTTTTCCCATGTTTGTTTTCTCGGATGCATCGTTTTTTCTCATTGGTCCCTTGAAAAATGATGGATAGAGGTTTGACTGCAGTATCACAATATTATCGGAACCGCTGGTATCTGATATTTTCGATTTATTGAAAACACTTATATAGAAATAGACAATGCGATGTTGTTTTTGGACCTGACTATGTTATCTAAATTAAAATTACTATCGAAACTAGCATTATGATCGAAACCGTTTTGTCACTGAAATCGTGATTGGATGGTATAGTTATTGTACGAGAATGATATTATTTATTTTTGGTAAATATTCAATATTTTAATAGTTGTTGCCAATTACATTTTCACTTTTCTGGCCAATGATACATGATATTCGAGACAAGAAAGGTCTAATATATATAATTAATAACTTTACAGTCACTGTCTATGTTTACTATAAGTAAATCTAATCTCTCACTACTTTAGTCAAGTATACATTTTATTTTCATTGATTTCAATTGAGCTATAAACATGCAAATGCTTTAAAATAAAGGGTATTAGGTTTGAGATTTAAAATTCAATGTATGAAAATCTGAAGATAGATATAATTTTACTTGTATGCCATACAAGTGAATATTATTTCACCCAGGTTTATTAATGCATTTGTGAAGATGTAACTGTAATGTTACGGTATCAGTTGGGAGCTGCAGTTGCGCAGTAGCTAGAGCACTCGCCTCCCACAAAGACAATCTGGGCACGATACCTTACAGGGTTGGTCCCCGGATTTTCGTATGTTGTAATCATGTTGGACAGTGTTACTGGGTGGTTTTCTCTGGGATCTCCCATTCCCCACGCCCCTTCATTTTTGCGCTGCTCTGTACCTCATTTCATTCCTCACCAGCGCTAAAGACCTAGATGTTACGTGCAGACCAAAATCTATTTACGATATTCATTAACACATCTCGTGTAGTTACAACATTTGAAGTTATGCAAACATGTTCATCAGTTTTTATTTTTGCATTTTTTCTCCGTAAATAATATAAAGTTGTATTTCGTTACTACTCAGCGTGCACTGATAGTTGCCATGTGCCACCCGTAAGACACTTACGAAAATTCTTTAGGGTAGGGTAGGTCAGCCAAAATTCAAGTTTTTGGTGATTAGAATATTACCCTAGCTGTGTTTATCTGTGATGTAGGTTTTTTCCCCTGTCATCTTAAAACATTAAATAGGATTGCATGCGGTAATCTAATTCTGGTAATCGAGAAAACCTGGTCATATGACTGAGATAACCTACTCTACTAGAGCGAGTGAATTTTCATAAGCGCCTATAGTCTACACTGATAACAGATCAGCCACCTTCCATAGTAAACAACACACGTGGTACAGCATCAACCGTTGGAACGAAGGTAATTTTGTTTTCTCAGAATCTCGAAACTTCTCAATACACCTGAGCCAGGCCGTTATACTGTACCATTCTGTTACTACTGTCTCTAACTGAAGTCGGGTGGTTGATTATCTGCGTAAAGAATAATATTGTAATGCTACTGTTAATTTCTTCTTCGAGGACAGGTTACAGAAACGCGTTTGGCAATAAATATTAACAATTGTGGTGGAGAAACACTTTTACTACTAGACTTTAACAGCGGCGTACATCACAGTCTGGTGGGCTGCCAAAAAAAATATTGCACATTCCAAGTTTAATATAAGAACAAAAATGTTTCAGTTAATCTAAAAGCGTTCCTGTAGGCCTTAAACTCTCAATTAATGCAAAAAGCAGCAGTTATGTGCCAGAGAACTTTTTTACTTTGCATTATTTTGCTGCACAAATTTTTGGGTGTCAGCTTCAGCATTTTAGTGCAGTATACGTACTTTACTAGTATGAAATTGTAATGATATACGGTACATATATTACATTACTATTAGGAAATGTTGTACAATGATCTAACCTGGTTTAATTGCATAGGTCTGCCAGATTGGCTACTGAAATTACAGCTTCTGCAGAGTTTGCCATATTTTTTTTAGAAAGACAGACAAGTAATTGCTCTTCGAATTTATGTCAGCTTGTTAAGTATCCAACAATTGAGTATATCCAGTCATGTGACCAACACTACCGAGTATGGTTATACCTAGTATGTTTTCATAAACGCCTGTTCAAAACTTCGGGTTTCGGTTTTATCCATATTTGGTCTTGATCGGCTTAACCTGATATCCTTCAAAAATTGTGTCAGTGATAAACTTAAAGCAAAGAGTTCAAATCATAGGAAATCTATTCCAGAGTAGATTCTCTTAGTTAACAGCCATTTGTCAAACTAAAGACCTGGTTCAAGTGTAAATGGGATTTCGTAGTCTTTATTCTGCAATAATAAACTAGCAAATTTTATCCAGTTTTAGATGGTGGCTTTTTTTGGCTAAGAAAAATCATCAACAATCAATGAAGGGGAAAAGAACTCGCATACTTGCGTTTGACATAATTTTATGCCATCTGTGCCGTCACTGCATTGCAAATGTTTGTGAGAATGTGTATGTTCGTCTTCTGGAACACAGAGAAGGAAGACCGAGACAGTGTTTCATTGATCCGCCAGAATGAGTAACATTGCCATTGTTTTATCTTCCAGTACGTCAAGCAGTGCTGAGCCCAACTTATACTTTTGGGGCGTAATTTCATTCTAAATTCATTGTCCACATACGTAATTCAATACTGTAGTGTTTATTTTAATTTAATTACGTTTTTAACATCAAACTATTCAGTTGGAGCAGTATAGTGACAAAAATTTTCTTGAGAGAAGTTTGAGAAAGTGTGATGTTGGTCGTACATGGGTGCGGGGGGTGCATGGGTAAATATGTTTTTTTTTTTTTAAATCAATTTTCATTTGTAGTAGGTACACTATGGGACCTGTATGTAAATGAAGAATACAATTATACATTATAGCTTATAGTTTGAGAACAAGGAAGGAAAATACAAAAGTGATGTGATGTACTGAGATGCAAACAGAAGTTGCGTTGACTTATGATGAAGGCAATTTATTGATTATAGTGCATCTGACTTTGATATGTAAAGTGCGTGAGCTACAGCAGACTATATAATTTTATAACAAACAGTAAAGAGCTATACTTTGTGTCTCTTACCTCTCGATATTGTCAGGGAGTCCTTAATTAAGATACTTCATAAATATTTATTTCTATTTAAAAAAATAATTGTTTGTTCCTATTAATAGCTTAAAAACAGTGGAACGTCTTTGTATTGAATCCAGATGTATTGAATGTTCCCATATGTGAAACACAGTCTGTATTCCCGTTTCTTATTTGTCTACATTTCGAGACCACATCCATTGAATGACTGCATGTACTGGAATTTTTTGTCAGTACCTATAGAAATGATGAATAGAGGTTCCACTATATTTATCGTGGGGAACTGCCTATACGGGCCTAAAAAATGCAGTACAAAATTTAATTTTTTTACTAGCCATCCTGTTGGTAGTCGTACACAGAATGTAGATGCAAATGTTACACTACGGGGTAATGAATCACACACACCCATTTCTAACTGAGATCTGCAGATAAAGAAAGTTGTGGTAGTATAGTGTAGTTGTAACAAATATTCATGAGGTGACATTTGTTTTTCATTTTGTATTGTATTATAAAGTGATGATATCACATTTACTCATGTGTTACATACTATAAAAAAATTAGTTATGTACGTGTAAAAATTTGCTTTTTAACCATTTTGTAACATTGTTGATTATGCTTGGTGAACCATGTGCATTATGTTGTGGTCAGATGCTTTACATTAACTGTGTATGTTATATTTGTGCATACAGGTACCAGAATGACTGTAGGTTTGTGAAATATAGGGGCAAGAGATATGTGTCATTTTTTTTACATATGTCTCTAGGTGTAATACACTGTGATATTTAGCATTTTTTGCAGTTAATATATGTGCTTATTGTGCTTTTTACATTGTAGTAGTGTAGATTGACAAGTGAAGAATTATTTGTTTGGACGTTCCTTTACCGTTGTGAATACTTTTTGGTTAAGTTTATTTTTGCTTAGTTAAAATTTTCAACCAGAAATAAAAATTGATTGAGTAGTGTAGTTTCATAGATTTTTTTTTTTTACATTTTATTTTTTTGTTTAAAATAAGGTTGTGCGAATGTGGACTTATTGATGAAACCAAATTGAAGAATTAATTTTAAATGTTTACAAATCTGAAGTGGTGATAAATTTATATTCATGTGAAGTCAGCCATAATGAAAGGTACTGTAAATGAAATTCTAAACATAAATTTCTTGTTACGTGTTATCAACTGAATTCTACTTTAAATGTGAAATTATGCTTACCTTACATCCTCAGTACTGTATTTGCACAGTGCAACAATACTACTATATTTCGTAAATTGTTCTTTTTATTATAAGATACATTACTTACATGAATAAATTAGTGATGAAGAAAATGAACTGGGTAGTACATAAATTTAAGTTTAAATAGTTAACTTCAAAAATTTAGTGCAAAGCTGTTATAATATTTTCAACTTTTTTTTATGATAGCTAATAGAAGGGCACCGGGATAGACAGTGGTAACCGACAGTGTATCACAACTGATTTATGTGCGTGTAAAGGTAAGGTGCAATTTTACAAAGAAATTTTGCTAAAATCATTGTTGTTTGTAAATTATATTTTTAGTTGCAATGGTATACGACGAATGAAAAATAAGCAACTACACAGTAATATAATTTGTGTGCATGTGCGCATAATAAACTGTAAAAGCATGGCCTGCTATAGAATCATTACTGCACTGTGCTGCCATTTGTGGGTGGTAATATTGCTTAATCTCATATCGGAATATACAGTATGAGATTACCATTTTGTTCTTTCATAAAACTCAACTATTTTTAAAAATGTGGGTTACCAGTGTCTTTCCCCATGCCCTTCTGTTATCATTGGGTAAATACATACAAATTGTAATTTCTGAATGGTTTCTTTCAGCCTAACTTAGTATGTTTGAAATTCAAAGTGAAAGTTGTAATTTTTTTACTGTCACTGTTAATACATATTGAATATTCGCACAACCATGATGTAAAAGCGTACTGTGTATATACTGTATTTACTCGTGTATAGAACGCACTTTTATTCCAAAACAATTGACAAAAATTCAGGGGTGCATATTATACACGGAAAATAAGGCAAAAAAAATTAAGAAAAGGTGATGACGTTAAGGTTGGGGAGGGGGGAGAGGCAGAGTTGTAGTCATAAACTGGCGAGTGTCAAGAGTGGGAGGAACAGAGAGAATGTTCTCACCGCGCGGTTCCTCCGTCATTACTCCTCTTCCTTTTCTTTTTCTCCCCCTCCCCTCCCCCTTATAACTTCTGCTACTTTCGCTGCTAAAACCCTATATTTTTTTTTGTTTGATGTAGCAGGAAAGTTTGTGGGTGGCAGCAGGCGGAAGCAATATAAGAAGTTTATTTTGGCGTCTCGTGATCAGCTATATTTCCATGGAGAAAGAAAGGAAGAAAAAAGGTTGACGCTGTTCTTATTTTTTTCCCCTGGAGAGGAAAGGCAAAGCAGAGTCGTGGTTGGGGCCACACAGCTCTCTGCTTGTAGCCATCCTTCTGCGGCATTCCTGAGTCTTGCTTTCTCCTCAGCTTTGGCTTGACAGTAGATGAAAACAGCAAGCTTGTTCTGCTGTAATGGCACGTCATCTCTTAGAGGAAGGGGGGACGGGGACTTAATGAAAGCGGCAGACACACAGCACTGCAAGAGAGGGGAGAGGGTAGTGTTTAGTAGATGCACGAATGTGCGCGCACACACACATGAGCTGGCTGCAGGCAGGCAGCAAGCGACCTTGGCAGGCTATGGACTATTTATGGACAAGGGGAGAAGGCACACACCCCTCCCCCCATAGCTCGCCAACATCCTCTCCACCGTCACTCTCTAGCCAGTGTGACTGTCAT
This sequence comes from Medauroidea extradentata, assembly GCA_003012365.1. NCBI lineage: Eukaryota > Metazoa > Arthropoda > Insecta > Phasmatodea > Phasmatidae > Medauroidea > Medauroidea extradentata. Next base: position 23,934 of record PNEQ01066404.1, on the reverse strand, counting down.
CTTTCCTCTCTCTTTTCTTAGTTAGCCACGTTTCATTCCCTCCTCCCCGCGTGGCCCATCCATTGTAGCCTTCCTTGCGCTGCTTCACAGTCTCTTACTCCCAAGATTTTTTTACATGCTAGCAAGGCACTTATTTTTTTCCCCTGGAACATGCATAAAAAATTGTGGTGCACACTATACACAAGTATATATGGTATAATTTGTATGGACATTGGTTCCTCTCAACTTTTAGTTATAAACCTAGTGTACTTTTCCATGCTGGGACAACCAGATGTATGGCAGCCACTTGTGAGTTCTAAAGGCGAGCTTTGACACATTCTGGTATGAAACAATCTAATCTTAGGCCAATGCTCCCAGCTGTAACTATGACAAACTTTGCTTCTACACTTCGCACTTTGCTTTCAACCTTAAAAAGAGAAATATGTACAAATAGCCAGAGATTTTTAAACATACGTACAAATTAATTGTACAAAATTAATACAATTTACTTTTACAGCACACAGTTTATAGGTATTTAGAAGTGTCAACTTTCACATTGTAAACATTACAATAACCTAATGCTTATTGCAGTAAATCATTATCACAGAGTTTTAAAAAATAAAATGGGCTCTGGATCATGGCAAGAATGTAGGTAATGTATCTTCATTGTAACATCATGAAAGTTGTGGTTGTAAGTCAGTGAAAATACAGAAACATGTGTGTGTATGTATTTAGTGGCAGTCAACTTATAAATTCATTCAGGGGTTCATGCATATACCGGTATCATTTTCTTGCATCTCACAGAAGAAAATCACAGATTTGCTCTCAACTGACAAAATCACTGAGCCATTAAGAAAACTGGAACTAAAAAAGTGTTGGATTTTGTCGTAGGACCATAAATTCTGTTCATGCTTGACAACATTTAAATTTAAAAAAAGATACATATTTTAGGAGTGTTGTCACTGATTTGTACATTCAAGTACCACTAGATATGCAGTTAATGTTTGTAGACAAGCTGTTTTTGAACTGTCTAGTAAGGCATACAAAATATGTTGATATATTTCCATGTTAAACTGATTGTATGGCTTTGTTTTGTTTTGAAAGAGTTTTGCAGTGGGAGTGCATCACTGGATGTAGGTTTTGGACATAATACTCATGCACTAAAAAAACTACATCTGCTTTATTTTGTGTTTAAGCTGTTTTTGCGGGTGCACCAAATTTAGTGTTGTAGGGCATACAGAAAATAATGTGGCTCTAGTTATTGGGTCACTGCTCAGCATGGCTTGACATACTTGTCAAACAGCTATAAAACATTGTATTATTGAAACATTTTACTCTGCCTTGTGGTGAGTGGGTGAAGAGGAAGGGAGTACTGATTGGATATGAATGTTGTTTCATATTAAACATTACAAATAATTAAAGGTTAAGAGAAAAGTAGGTAAAGCTTCTATTCTACCAATTACAGTAACATTTAATTAGAAATCTAAGAGTTCTCACAATATTATTGTATGGTGCTATGTGGTAATCAGTTGCGAAATATGTGAGTGTATGAAAATTACTGTAGCATGGGCAAAATATTGAGCAGAACTTAATTATTAATTTTATGATACATGGTTTTATAGGCCTCTGGTTTTGACTTGGTATTGATTTAACATTTGGCACTCTTCAGGTCAGTACACAGTAACATACTCAAATACGAAGTTAGGCTCTAAATAGATTGGACATCAACTGAACATAACTTTTACTTCTGGACTATGAATAAAGTAAACAAGACACAGTAATTAGTGTGTATTTCATCATGAAAATTCATCCGTTTGGTTTGGAATGTTACTAAAAGTTGAAATACATGAAGAAAAGATTGTGTCTTGCTTAAGGTTACCACCTATTATGAGTTTCAAATGCATCACAGTGTGTTCGTAAACAGGTGTTTTCTGTGAAACTATTCCATGTTTGCCCATTGTACCAATGTATGAAAAGAAAACACACTTCGGACAAGGTTGGAATCTTATTATTAAAACACCATGCTTATTAAGTCTCTGCTTCTAAGCCATCCAACATGCCTAATAACAGTATTTTCAGTACACTCCTCCACCACTTATCCGGCATTCAGTTATCCAACACGCATCTGCCAGCCATTTTTTTTTTGTAATTAAAAAAATTAATTTTTAGAAAAGTTTATTTATATTTTCCCAGTTAGCAGCTGAGGTTATTAGAGATGTATACATGAATACATGTACAGTGAACCCTCAATAACTTGGACTAAAAGGTGGAAGAAGCTGTCTGAGTTACGATTTGTCCGTGTTATCGAGGGGTGTCCGAGGTGGTGGGGTAATCAGTCATTAATCACAAGAAACGCGAAGAAATTAGTACGCTGTTATTTCTACAAGCAAAAGAGTCTGCAATAAATACTGTTTTGTACGTAACTATCGTATCGAGTTACGGGAGGGCCGCCATGCAGTGGGAAAATTAACGCTAACAGAGATGACTATAAAAGAATGTCAAACAATGTGGCCAGTCAGATCTTTATTTATTTTTTTATGCTGTTACTTCTGGCTGACTTTTTTTTATTTCTGTGCTAGAAGCTGGCACCAGGCACTCTTCTATCACATAAAAGTTTTCGTCTGGCTGGCGACAGCCAATATGCCTGCGCGTGTGAGAGAGATAAGAAATTATCATTGGAGATAAGCTAGGGAGGTTGCGAGCCGAAGTAGTCAAGGTCAACCGGTACAGTCTCATGCAATACAAACGTCGCACGTGACCACACGCATCTTACACAAGATGTTTACATTGAAAAATACTTTACGTCCGTATGTCACAGCATAAGGGCAGCAGCCAACTGCTAGCCTGATAGTTACTCTACCCTCCTACAAAGTTACAAAGGTATAAAAATAATTTTCCTCATATACATGAATAAAAACGGTACTGTAATTAACAATCTTTCTGGGTCACCGTACAGTATGTGAACACATTTTAACACTACTAATTTTAAAATTTAACTTTATGTATGCAAATTGCATCATAAGAACACATAATTTACAGCTTTATTCTTACACAAATTGTCATATTATAAAGCAATAAAATTTTAATCATGTTCTACAGAGTTACCGTATTTGCTCGCGTAATCGCAGCATATTTTTGACCAAAATTTAGGCCCAAAAAATGGGGTGCGGCCATTATAAGGGGTTTTCAAAAAAATTACCTTCTAAATTTTTTTGTTGTAGAATATTACAAATGTACATTTTTTTCTATTATTACTCGTTCATAACGTGACCATTTCTTCTAAAATAAAGAAAAAGTTTTTGTCGGTGTATAGTAAACATGGAAAAATTAAGACTACAAAATCTTGTTAATCCATTCATGTGCGTCACTCAATGAAAATCGTTTAAAATTATCCCGCATAAGACGTTTACATTTTACGGTTCATTACATGTACGCTATTATTTCCCGTGAAGTAGTTTATAAACAAATCCGATTCATGCTTAAAACGTTACAACTCTCCAGATGCCTTTACGTTATCAAAAGAGCATCGTCAACCAGCAAGCGTGACTCATCGTGTCCGGCTTGGGCATGGATGTTGTGTTGTTCTTTAACTACCCACATTGGCTCTTGAAAACATCGCTGTTAAAGGGGCGTAAAACCTTCTCACCAATTTTCCTACATCGCAATGTGAAGCAATGATTTAAAATTTTTCTTTTTAATGTCCGGGACAATTTGTTTTGCAGCCCTGAATTCATTGTACATACCAGAACAAAATAATTTTCCGTTTATCTTTCATTGTAACTCGTAGTTACCATCATTTCACAAGTACCCACACTGAAATATTTGTTTACGACACACGTGCGTGCCTGGCTAGCTGGGTGAAGAGGGAGGAAAGATGAAGAAGAGAGAAGTCGGCCTGCTGCGTTACATCTTTACTCGCGCGTCGCGCGCCTCGCTAGCAACATTTTACCACACGGAACTTGCCAGATATTAACTGTGGGATTATTAAAGGCTAAATAGCGATGGACGACTACGTTATAAAGTTTAATACTGTTAAAAAATATAATGTGATGAATTTAAATCCAGCAGAAACGATTTTTATGTCTTGTAACCAAGAAATAATTAATTAAAAATTATTAAAATTTTTTTAAAAATTCTGTCCGAGTTATCCAAAGTCCGGGACATCGAGGTCCGAGTTATCGAGGGTTCACTGTATAAATTTTTCTGTCGGAATTGCGTATTAAAAACTGTCGTGCCTTGTCCGGGACTCGAATCCAGAACCCTTCATACAGAGAACCGGCGCGCAACCCACTGTGCCACAGAGGTCAACGTGTTGTTGCCGGCAGGCAAGCGGGTGGCTGAGCAGTAGAGCGCAGATGTGCTGCGACTATCCTCCTCTAAACGATAAGGGCCGCGCAGTTACGTAATTGTCCTCCCAGCAGCCGCCCTACCCTAGACGAGTAGGTAAATACCCGCGCGCTAAGACCCGCATATCTTACGCGTAATGAAGGAGTCTGTCGGAAAGTATGATTTTGGGCGATAAAGTAACTGCGCAGCTGGCTCACACACGTATGTAATTTTTTTTTCTGTGGTGTTGTAATCTAGTTTGACGTTTAACTTTGTGTTTGTGTTGCAAAAAAATTAACAGATGTGTCTTTATTGCGACGTGAGTGGTGTGAATGAAGTGCTCTGCTACAGTTGCAAGATTAAGTACAAGCCAAGTGTGTCTAGGCCCTACTCCTTCAAGATTGTATTGTGATACATGGCATGGAGCAAAGTTGGTAACAGAAGCTGGTTTACTTAAGTTTAAAGCTGATTGTCATATTTGTTTCCAGAAGCTGTGTATCAAGTTGCTTGAACGATCTCCTTTGAAGTTTCAACTTACCAAAGGAATTTCATGTTTGGATCCCTCTGTTGGTTTGCAACCTAGTTCCAGAAACAAACATCTTGAATCTACACTGAATGTACTAGTGCAGAATAATTGGATGTCCGGTGTGAAGGCAGACAGTGTGAAGCGAGAGTTCAAAGCAGTGTGCGACCTGCAGCACTTCAAAAACTTAATGAGTGATTTCACAAGACATAGAGGCAGATTGGATACCTTGTGGATGGCTGCTGTTCCTGATGATGGAAATTATGAAAACTTTATTTATTTTTTGAAACTTGTATTGGTTCTCTCGCATGGAAATGCTAGTTTAGAGAGAGGATTTTCCATTAACAAAGAATGCTTGGTGGAAAATCAAAAGGATATTTCTGTGATTGCTATTAGACAAGTTTATGATGCAGTGTTAGCAGCAGGCGGTGTGGAGAAAGTGAGTATTACAAAGAGTTTCGTGCATTCTGTTCGCAAAGCGCGATCTCGATATTCTGTGGTTCTGAAACAACAAAAAGCTGATAAGGAAGTGGAATAACATGCTGAGCGAGAAAAAAAGGAAGACAGGACATAGTCAAGTAACTTGAAATCAAGAAAATAAGGCTCTTAGAATAAACGAAGAATGAAATCAGATTTATAGAGGAGGAAATCAAGGCTTTAGAGCCTAATTAGAACACTCTTGGCCAGTTTCTCATAATATATTTTTTGGTGACTGTGATCATGCTTTGAAAAATGATTTGATAATTTATGTTTTATTCCTATCGTAGGCCCTATGGATTATTTTATATATCATTCATATCTACATGGAGAGAACACTTATAGGTAGGTGAAGTATAAATTGTTTTTACTAGTGTTTTAGTTATGTATTGATGTAGTCAGAAATTGTGTAAACCATGCCATCGAGAGTCAGGGAATGATTTTTAATTTGGTCAGGAAAACCTGGAAAAGTAAAGGAATTTTATTATTGGCCAGCCTGTGGCTACCATGTACATACATACCTATTGCTGTGTAAATATTTCATAAGTAACTTAGTGTACGTAACTTATAAATAGTACATTATTAGGGGTGAACTGTTAGTGGAAAAAACTTAATACTGTAATTAATAAAAATATATGTGATGCATGTATAAAATCTACAGACAATTAGCCATTAGTTGAAGTAAACAAGGAAACTGCTGTTGCTACACGAGGCCGGTCACAGTTGGTCCATGAGTCAGCGAGCACCGAGCGACCACCCAGGATGAGACATTTGCACGCGGTGAGAGGGGGGAGGGAGAGCAGCTGTTGGTCGCGCTGATAACTCACAGGTACCGTGCGCGTCTTGTTAGTACATTGTAGGTAGTATTTACATTAATGGTTTTATGTGTATTTAAACTATTTTTCACTGTATTTTAATAATAATGAATAGCACCTGAACTGGAAGAGTAGTATTACACTATTTTTGGTAAAATTACTGTATTTATCAAAATTGTTATATTTTGTTTATTTTTTCACGTCAGTTATCCGGTAAATTCAAATACTGTATTCGGCACACATCATCCCACGAACATGCCGAATAAGCGGTGGAGAAGTGTACCTAAATAGACCTTTTTTGGCTGCAGTGCTTAAAAACGTTCTAACTGCTTAAGCCCATGCTCTCTTGTTTGTTTGCATGAAAAATCAGTTTGGTAGTTTTGTTTGAAAACGTCTTCTCCATGGTGGCTGAATTTTTCAGTGTAGCAAATACTATGATTTTAGCAAATTATCTAACTACCTAAATTTCTGGTTTTGAAAATAATAAATATCACAGCAAAAACTATTTCAAACGAAATTGCCAAACAGATTTTTGGTATCTGCTCTTGTTTAAGCTTAAAATATAATTATTGCAAAAACAAAAAAAAACAAAAGAGTTTGACCTTAATGTCCCATAGTAAAAACTGTTTGACGGGAACCTTGCACACTGGTTCAGTACTTGGCTTGTTGAAGCGATACAGCATATTAGATGAGCCCTTCAAGATTGTTCTTTTATCTCCATCACTTCCCGAGTCTCTAACACGCAGGTAGGCAGTTCCCTTAAACTGGAATAGTTTAGGAAATTTACTTAAATAATACATAATCCACTTAGGTTGTAAATGTATGAAGGGTAGTACAACCCAACCAGTCGAACTACACCAATGTTATGCCATCATTTGACTGAAGTTCAACAAACCAATCTTGCAAAAAAAATTAATTTAAACATTTATCAGTGTTTGCTTAAATTAAAGCAAAATGCACAGCTAGCTCCCCATTCCATCGAGCCAAAGATAATATGGTCTTGATGGGTGGCTTTGGTAAAAGCTCAAATCAAACAGTGAACTGTTTAAATAATCAGGATATTGATTATCATAAGTGATTTTCTCATGGATTAGTTCAGGAAGTCGCTGGCTGAGGCAGGTAGTGCCTATATTACCGGAGTTTCTAATATATCAGCAACCACTTAACTACAATGACAGCTCTAGATTATTGCCTGGCCAGCAATTATATGTCCTTCCTTTTTTTGGAAATTGATACTGGCGTTGTGGAACATCAGGATCATCTCTCTTGGACTGTTGTGCAGATTGACATGTTAAAAGTATTTTTATACATGAACAATCAAATTATATGGCTGTGTATAATAGCTTGGAGTTTATAGTGTCATACATCATACTTTAGTGAATTTACACAAGGATACCAGTATTTATGTACAGTATTAAGTTACCTTCGTGTAACATATATGAACCCTTTATATTTCACAAAACATAGAAAATGCATATAAAAATGGTGAAGGTTCATATTGGACAAATGTTTTCAATAGTACTGACACACGGATGCTCTGATACTGCCCTATATTGATACATTTTAAATGTATTAAGTACTGTCCAGTATAGATAGTATATAATATCAGTAATGGAACAGCTCTAAAATGAGCTTAATTTTTGTGATCACAGTTTTTCTGTTGCTTGCTGTGCGATCTCACATTTATATTGCAAGCATTCTTGCATTCTTCTGTCTCCTGTAATTTTTTTTTATTTTTTTTTGGAGGGGGGGGGATAAATGCCATATGGTGCAGTTATGGTCCAGGAAAATTAGAAGATTAGTGTTAGTTGTACGAGAGTAGAAATGCCCAAAGCTTGGTGTCACTAGTCAGGCAGTACAGCAAATCAGCGGGAAATATCATTTATACAAACTATGTACCACAAAGTACATAGGTACTAACGGAGATATATTGAGAGATTATGACAGCAGCTTTGAGATTTATTATTTCTTCAACATAATTTCTAGGTTCTATCCTTTCAAAATTGTAATCTTCTTAATGGCATGGAACAATATTTGATGGATTTTTGAAGTTGTTATTGTTTGACAGACCTATACCAAAGTATCACACTAGTTGTCTTTCTTCTGATTTCACATAGTTAATTATTCTCAATATTAGATACAATTGGTACAAATGTATGGCTTAACGTAGCTATTCACAAGTACCTTTGAGAAAACATTCCTGTATAAAGTAAATACAATTAGCAACCATAAAAATTTTTTTACTACAAAATCGTTTTATATCTTTCTTCCAGAACATGATGGTGAATTATGAATTGGAAAATATGCTGTAATAATGCAATAATGTTGTCAGACATAATGTGCGTTGTATGGATGAATATTATCGGTATTATAATTTTATGTACATATAGTTTATTTGTGTATAAATTAGTTTTAGGGACAGCATTTATAGTTTTAGCTCTGTTTGCCATTATTGTTGCTCAATATCAGTTTATCTAAAACATTACTAGGAGCGTTGAACATAGAGGACTGTGGAATGCAAGTCGGTACGACTAAGCAAACAGCTACAGCCAGCCTCCAACTACAGGGGTAGCAGGTCTGTGGTCCATAACAGTTGCTGGTCGGAATCGAGGCTGAGTGTATAAGTAATAATACTGCAGAAGTTGATGATGCTGCAATGAAATACTTGGCTGTGTCCTACGTGCTCACAGTTGAAGCGGGTAACCAAATCAATGTAATTACCTAAATACACATGTTCTATGTGGAAGCGGTTTGGGTACGTGTGACGCGGAAGTAAAGCAGGTGCTGCAGGATAAATGAAATCATTTAGTTTTCAACGTGTGTGGTGAGCGAGCGACGAGCATGATGGATGTGAGTGAAGTAACGCTGCCGCCTGTGTTGCCAATCACATACGTATTTCATACAGCATCGCTTCCTGGCCGCTCCCGCTGCCGACATCACCCACTTACCACCGCTTACCACGTGCACCTAGGACACTGTACAACGGAGCAGACAGTGTGGCTGGCACCTCGAGAACTAACTGCTCTCATACATGTATGTGGTGGCAAGTGGCGCACTAGTAGTTTGTGTTGCAAACTGTGTACGTGCATGCGAAAACTGAAATTCTTAATCATGCCATGTTATTTCTTTTTTACCCTAATTTTACAGTCGCAGATGCAAAGTCAGCGGATATAGCAGGCTGACTGTATCTGTGCTTACGTTTGAAAGAACCTACACTTAATATAATAAGTTTGCTTGCGTGAACAGTCTAACATAGCGTTTATTAAACTTGGGGACTTAATCCCTACCAACTTGACATCGGAATTAATTCAATATAAATATAAACATAACATTAACTTTATTTACTCCTTGTTATAGTGCCTTAAACTAAACATATTATAAAACTGATTTTTATGTCTTACTACGGAAATTATGTGGGAAAGGAAATAGTAATAATTTTAATGACCTTTATTTTGCTGTTGATGGAGTGAAGCAGTTGGGCCACAAAGTAATTACGTAATGTGGTGCTACATCTAGCACATGAACTGTGTTGGGACATGTTAGAAATTACTGTTTTTGTGAAAATCGGTTAAGCATGTCCAAAATATCTTGATGTACTGAAAGAAAATGCTATTTAAACTATGAGCTTTACTTTAAAAAAATTATTTATGCTTGTTTGAAACATAATTTTGGAGCACCTGAAATTGGCTAAAAACTGCCTTATCTTGCTGAATTATTGGAGAGGAGGGGGCAGGTTCCCAAATTTCCCCTTGTCATGTAATGCAATATAATTATTCTATTAGTCTGCTCAAGAGCAATGCCAGGGGGCCTGTGCTGGAGTTTTCAGTCGCATGCGAGTTGGAAGTCAAGTAGAGTTTTTCGGATCATGGAGATTGTTTTATCGCTAGGCTTCTCCATGAACGTAGGACCTCTGAAGCACAGATGCTAAGAAGGCAGTGACAGGAACAAATACCACCGCAGTTGATAACATACAAAAATAACCCAGTTGATCTAGTATGTGATTATTATTAATGTAACTTAATGAATTTGATCCTCCTCAGAATGAACTCAGAGGGTGTTACAGTATGTGACTAGATTTACTAATGGGTAACTTAGTAAAGCAATTTTTTTTCCATAACAGATTATTGCATTTGCCTTTGTACTGCATGTGACTAAAAAATTTACAAGTTTGTTGCAGTTGTGTGTGGTAATACTTTACTGACCTACACACCAGTTTTCTGGACTCGAACTTTGTGGATGTTATATCATTTTGAAGCCTCTCTTATTTGTTAACATCTAAACTTTTTTAGCTGAATACTATCCAGATCGTACACAGGACCAATTGAACGTTCCAGTGTTCTCTGTTTAAATGTGTATAAAAAGTTATTATTATAGTGTTTGTTAGCAAAAAATAAAAATGTTATTTTTTACCAATACAAAGGGCAAGGTCTGCCAACTGCCAGTACTTGTTCACAAGCAGCTACGATGCTTTAAGCCAGATTTGTGTCAAGTTGGCCTCTTAGCATGACTGTAGCCTCCAGCATCAACTCAGTGGAAAGTGCCATTATGCAACATGTGCTGATGTCTGAATGCTGAGGGTCGTCATTATCCTGTATTATGCGTACAAAGTAGATGTAAATGCTAATGTTAATATACACAAAATAAGTTTTTAATGTAATTTATTTGTCTGTATCTTTATTAGTGGCTGACAAATTCTTTTAATTAATTACGTTATGAAATTATATATTTTATCTAATATTTATGTATGGATAAGAATAATAACTTACATTCATCAATTGTAACTATGATTTTGATTCTTTTAATAAGAAAAAAGTGTAAATATGGAGGTGTATTTTAAGTACGTAGTATATTATTTTGTTCATGTGGTAGTAGGTACATGTAACTCATATGTCGTACTTTTGTTCAAGAGGAAAAATATGTGAATGTATGTTATCTGAAAATGATATATAACTTGGAGGTTAAGGATGTATTTATGCAAAGTTGTGATTTTGTACAACATTTGTGTGAGCAATGTGTGTTTTGTTTTGATTATTTATTATATTGTGTATTGAGAAAAGAGTTAATAGTATTGTTGCTGAATGAATAAAGTTTATATTGGAAGTGCCATGTTTGTAGCATGTCTGGCAAATTATGTGGTGACTGTAATTTTTTTTTTCCATTTTGGTGATGAATCGGGTTACAGTTTTTGTTTTCTATCCTGTTAACTACAAAGAGTTAAAGGGATTATCAGGAATGGGTACTGATAAACGTTAAGGAAAAATTAATAGCAGCTATAGCAGTTGGTTACCTTATGACATACAGTAACACCTACATTTTTAATCTGGATTAGGTATATGTCACCATCTTGCATTAATTTTCTTTTTGCTACAAGTGTTGTTTACATTTAATTACAGTATTTGATTATTTGTCTATAATATTGTGAAGAATATTACCTTATTGACAGTTTGTATTTATAATAATTGATTGAGTTTAGTTTCAGGAGTCCCATGATTAACAACAATATTTAGTCCCTATTATATTTAAACCGTCGAGCAAGTCATATTTTGCACCCTTTGATACTCTAATGTAGAAAAATTACAGTAATCTGCGATACAGTAATAGTGATAAATTAGTTTAATCCAAGACTGCGGTAAATATTTCTTCTAAACCAAGTTTTTTGGAAGTGTGCTTTGACACCTGCTTGCTTCATAATTATGTTGTTATTGTTAAATACTGAGTGGTTTATAATGCTTTTAATGTTGGACCCTTGCCTTAAGCCCTTCTCGTAAAAACAGTGCTAGGTTTAAGCAATAGATATGTATTCATTTTATATTACAATGTTTAAAATTAACTGTTAATTAATTTTCTTAGTCTACAACAGTGTTGGTTTGTCAGGATTCAGCCTACCTATAGCAATTCACAAATGCCTATGATCACCATTTCTGGTACAAAGTAATTAACTTACGTAGGCTGTGTTCAAGTTGACAGTTGTTAACTACTTAAGTGGTCACATAACCTTATTAAATAAAGTAAAATATTTTAGTGTGTATAACGAAACATACTAAGCATTTAAAATTTTACGAAAAATAACTGTGTATTGCATTTGAGATAAAGTGAGCATTAAAAAAAGCCCTGATTTTTTTCTATTTTCCGCCAGTTTATATCTTTCCGCTGTATGTAAACATCAACATTGCCACGTGCTTTTATTTACATAGGCTTGTACAATGTTTACATTTACATTACACTGCTCCGATAAATGTTATCTGCAATGTCTACTCATTAAATGAACGGGCGCTGTATGTATGCTATACTAAATAATAATCTTAGTTACAAATACCTGTGAATTAACGTTTTATAACGCTGTTTTCACTTCATCGACTTTAATTGGTTACGACTCATACTGTTGCCGTTACTTACCTCATAAATATGTGTGTAGTATATTAATTTGTAATTCAAAACTGCCACTATAAACACACACGACACACGCAATTCAAGAATTCAAGTTCCGTTCAGCATACTACCATGAACAATGACGATGCAATTTTTCTTAATGTGTGCAACAGAAAAAATAAATGTTGTTTTCTATTTCCACTTGCTCAGGCTGGCGATCGTATAACATAACAGATTATCAACTGTTTATGAATGTGTTCATCAGAAACCCATATTTATTACACAACGGACAAACACACTCATGACTCAACTCACTTTCAAGCGAGCAAAGACGAAGCGGCAAAATTAACTCTGATGCCGCCTGTCGGAGGAATTTTGAACTACGTCTGTGGCACGAGCGTTAGCGGCATGTGTCAACGGCTGTTTAGAATTCAATGGGTGGTTGCATCACAATGTGATGGTGCTGTTCAAGTAAAATTACACAGTCAGTGGGTATGTCAATAAGAGCATAAATAAATATTTTAAAGCATATGGTATACAGAGAGGTCAATTACATTTTATGTTCTTTCATTAATGCTGTATTCAAATAAGAAAATACACGGAACTACGTGTAATGATTCGTTTCTAACCATTCAAACAATAATGTAACTGTTGTTAATGTTGACTAATATGTAGTAACTGCAAGTGATTTTTTTCAAAGGTAGAATCTTTAGTGCTCACTTTATTCTGAATGACCTATAGTAATCACTTCTTTCCTCTAAGAGATAACCACAGTAATCTCTATGATTAATTATCTAAGCTTACCGACCTAAATTATTTAAATTTTCAAATTTTGTGTTCATTGTAATCAAGTCTCCAGCTGTGTGCTTATTTAGTTACACTCTAATTATTTATTATTACGAATGCTGAACAAGACAGCGTTCTGATGGAACTATGCTGAATTACTCATTATTTGTAACATGGCCTCAGGGTTTACAGCATACCAGATGCATATTTTCTAGTAATATATTCATCAGAAAATTGTGTGTGACAAATTAGAAATGTGGTGGCCACTTTTGTGTAACTCTCTTCAGCACAGGGCCCAGATCCAGATGTGCTGCATTAGACTGGAGGACTTGTTGTTAATGTGACAGTGAGGTAGTTGTATGTGGTAGATAGGTAGGTGTAAGGACTTGACACATAACAGCGAGAATGTTATAGGCAGAACTACAAGCTTAGGCTGGCTAGATTTTTTAAATTATAAACCACCCAAGCACTGTTAATGGAAATTATCTCAAAAATACTATCTAGTTGTGAAACAATTTTGTTTAAATGAATGTAGACTCTAGCCAGTCGGATGCATATACTATGTACTGTACCTGTTAACAATAATATTTATAATTTTCAACAAAAATTATGTACTATTACTTTTTAAAATATTTCAACAATGAATGTTACATTATCATATGTGTAGACGATTTCAGCTAAGCAGTAGCTCATTTTGAAGTGAGTCTTCAGTGCACTAATCTTACTAATAAAAATGTGTTGTTTTTTTCCCCCTAAAGGAATTCCAAAGAATAATAATTAGGAGTTGTTCACTGATGAAATTTAGTGTGGGAGGGCTAGATTTAAGCTGATGTCACTTACAGTTGTTAATTGAATTCTTGTGTAGGATGTCATAGTTGCTATTGGTGATTCCTTTAAAGTATTTTGCGTGGCATTTTAAAAGTCTGCACATTTGTGTGCATCATAATCTGTACGTCTTAAAAACTTTCAGTGTGTCAAATACAATACTTTACTGTGTCCGTTGTTTAATTTAATACTAATCATATTATTCATCATTTGTGATAGAGATATTTACAGTAACTTCTCATACATGAGAACTTTGTGATGAAATACAGTATGCAGATTGGTATTCCATTATGGGTTATAACAAAGGCTTCAGATAAGTTATGCAGTAAAACCTCAACATTCCTAATATTCTTTGGAACTAATGTACTGTAAGTTGACATTGTGTGTAAGCAAAAAAGAACTTAAATTCTTGTCAAAGGTTTTAGAGTTGAAAAATCAGTAACTAATGTTTAAAAACTAAGAATCTAGAAATCTTAAGCTACGTACTTAAGAAAATATCTAGTCTTCAGATTAGCAAGTCTGTGTAATGCATACTCATTGTGTAATAAAACTTCTTCCGTAGACAGCTTTGTTGTTCGGTCTAACTGAAGTACCTGGCATTCACATATAATGGTATTATATGAGCACAGTTATTGTTTTATTTTATTTCTAATTAGTATTTTTTCTTGAACTTTCTTATTCGTGCCCCTTTTCACGTCCTCTTTAAACATTTATGGATAGTACTGTATTATGTTTTATTGTCTCATTGGATGTCTGCAAGATAATACCTCAGATGATCGACATATTTTTTATTTCACGAAATTTTTAGAATTTATGCAATGTTTTCTTGTTTGGGATACATGACTGGCACAAATTTTTTATTTTAGTTTTCTTGTTGGGATGTACAAATTATTGTTTGTAATTGTATGTATAACAATAACAATATAGTGTAACATTTTTTTTGTATTGGGTTTTTGTACTGTAGTTACTTGTGATTGCTTTCTGCTGTGTAATTGCTTCCAGTATTAACGTATGTATATTTCCAGTGTCTAATTACTGTAGTAGGTGGGTTATCACATTGCCATGTACACCAAGATATGAATGATAGTTACAACAGTAACAGACTATATTTTTGCTGTGATGATTTTTCATTTATGTTTCTAGATACTCGTGGGAAGATGGGAATATGTATGTGTATAGAATTAACAAGTTATACATGTACAGGTGAAACAGTCATTTTCAGATAATGACACATGGAATTGTTTTAGAATTTCATTATTTTTTCTGGATCTGAACCACTGTTTTAGAAACTTCATTACTTTAGGCATGGACAATCATCTATTTCGAGGATTTTTTTCTTAGTTTTTGTTTAAGCCTGCATTGCATAGAGTAGAAATATTTTATCTGTCTTACATTTTTTTTTTCATGTTGGTTTAATATTTTAGCATGACATTGTTTTGAGAAACATAATTTGTTGTTATTTTATAATTTCTCCACTATATGCACTCCTGTATTGTAGTTTTTTATATACACCGTACATGTTTTGTTAAATAGTCTTCTTAAACAATCTGCCCAATCGTATTTGAGATGTTGGTTTACATTTTCCTGGGGAAATATGTTCGGGCATCCAAGTGTTATTGGATAACTTATTTAATTTTTACAAAAATTGATTTTTTTTTCTCTTTATTTTTATGAGTTTGAAAGTTTCATTCATAATATTTCTTCACTGAATGACCTGTCTAATAATCAGTTCTTTTGTACAGAATTTGTAAGTTTCAATTGTAACAGTAAGTCTTCCCACGAGTGCAGATGTGATGAGCGTTGTCAAGTCAAATGTCAGCACACACATTTACAATAGTTTTTTATACCATAAGTACTGTATTTCTATACATAAATGTGTATTGGTGCCTTGTACAAATGAAGTTGAAATTTCTAAGGCAAACTGAGTTTTTTGCAATGTGTATTATAATGAATATTTTTATATGTTCATCAAAGACTTAAAAAATTAATGTAATGAAGTGTTTTGAACATGACATAATGTAAAGAAATATTCTCTAAGTGTTTCAGAAGTGAGTTGTAAACAAAGGCAAGGTTGTAAAGATGTTATAAAGGAATGTAGAAATCAGAAAATAACTAAAGAATTTAGTGTGTACAGTAATTGTATTCAAAGTAATTGATGTATTTCTTTATTGTTGTATGTATTTGTGCTTTAGCTTTAGATTTTCGTGTTAGAGGTCATGACTCTGATAATGACAGTTCAATGCATCACTGTGTATTTTGTTTTGGAATGTGATTAAAAGTATCTTAATTCAGTTTTAAATAAAATAATTAATGCTTTTCTCTGTACATCACTTGTTATGTTTATGTATGTAGTAACTACCTGAATTCTACAACAGAAGTTTAGGACTATCGCTAGTTAATTTCTAACATAATTTTTTGTGTCTTTCAATTTTTTTTTACGTAATTTTGATGCATATTAGTCTGTGATACAGAGTATTTGTTTGCTCTGAAGTTGAAAAAGAAAATGTAGTTTTACAGGTTAACGCTTGAGATTCTGGTATTTCATGAAATATTAAACACATTCCACAATAGATGGGACAGTTCAATGTATTGCCAAGATTACTTACCTAAACTGAAATACTTTTGATGACTCACATCAGTATGCTATCTGAAGCTTAAAATCCTCCATGTTCTTCATCTAGTGGTTCCCAAGTTCTTTCTGCCTATTTAAACAGTATATGTGGCTTTGGTTTGAAACAAAAAGTGAAATGAGCAAAAAACAAAAGTATGCCCTTGGCTGGTTGTTAGTCATTTTATGGTACAGTTTTAAAGAATGCAGTTGAACACAGCAGGATGTCATCAATGAGTTTGGTATTTTGGAGGAAGAAATATTTGTTTTATACAATAGAATGCAGATTTAACAAAACGTCACTGTTCCCGAAAATCTGTATTTAAAATAATTCAACGATTCGTAAAATCTGAGTTAGTTAAATAAGGAAGAGGTAACTAAATTACGTTTCATTAATAGAGAAACTGTTAAGTGCCCTTTCCACTGGTGATTTTATGCACTTGAATACAGTGACATTAGCGTATGATTAATAGTGCAATAGTCTGCCGGCTTGGGAATACAGTGGTGGTGGAAGGTATTCTTGAAGGGTGGGGGCGATAGAATCGTTGGCAGAAATTGATTTCTGAGTTTTTTCCTATAATGACATTAAAGAGGAGGGTTCCGGGGGTCTTCCCCTGGGAAAATTTGGATTTTAGTGTTCATATTGGTGCTATTTAAGTGGTTTTCGAGTCTAAATATTGAATATACTGTTGGCAAAAATTGTAATATCTTTAAATATTAAAACGTGGGTACAATGCCTATACTATCCTTCCCCTCTGTTCTAAGGGAGGGACAGTGCCCCCTGCCCCCCCTCCCCTCACCTATGAATACACAGTGGCAGTGCCATCTGTGTCTCACTCAGGTAAATACGCACATCCCTCATGACAGTATGTGTGTTTTCACACACAGTGAAAGAGGCCCTTTCATGTTTTTATTAGTAGAATAAATAGTGGTTATTTTCCATTACTGGTATTGGTCCTATTTAGATGAACACTGCAAATTTTCTGATAAATTACAATGTGTGTGGGCTGAATACAGAACTTATATATTTTCTGTCATTGATAACAGTTTATTAACTTTCTGGCTCATTTTCTTCGTTAAAATGTTTATTGGTTAATTGATTCATTGTAACCAACATTATATCATTTACTGCTGTCTCAGATTTGGTTGTAAGGCCTCTGAGTATTTTTAAGTTGCTAAGATATTCAGTTGATACTTCCTGAGCTCAGTTTAAAATATTTGGAAACCATTAAATGAAAAACAATTGTGGTATTAAAAATATTTAATTTTGATGAAGAACTGTATGCTTTCAAAGAATGTGTTGGTTTTTGTACCTGCTATGCAAAAAAAATAAGAACCAAATATTTAGACAGTTTACTACTTAAATAGGTATGTACACAAAATGTTTGCAACTACCGTCATAGCAGCTTGTTTTGCATGTTATAGGCTGATTAGTTAACAGTTACGTTATGTAACTGTTTCCTTACTGTGTTAATTTTCTTGTAAGTCATATGAGTTAGAATGTTAACATATATAAATTCCCTCTTTTTTCTTATTTATGTTCCTGTAAATAATTAGAATAATTTTTGCAGCAAGGGTATCATTAATTGGAATTTCTTTTAGTTGCAACTTCGTTGTTTATTTTCCATTTAATTACTGTATTCTGAAGTATGTACATGTAACAATTTTTGTGATGTGAGTAGTTTTGAGTTGCCTCTTGTTCATGACATACTGTGCTTGATTTAAGAAAAATATGTGTACCTTTGTTTTTACAGAAAAACATTCCTATAGCATGCAAACTGTTCATGCTAAAATTGGTTTTACTATCTGTGTTTATTGGTTAATGAAAATGATTCGAAGTAATGTTTGTATTTTAGTGAAATCAATAAACACTTGTCTGAATGTATGTAACCTATGTCTAATGTAGTTTTTATTTGTTGCTGTAACTTTAATTGGTTACATGAGGCGTGAAGGTGCCACATAAGAAATGCTGTCAGCTGTGACAATCGCAACAGTAACGTAACAGTTTTAATGGAATGTGTGCAGGATTGAAGAAAATCAGTTACGTCAGTGTTTTGTTTTCCAAACAGCTGACCACAGTAAGAAAAAACTCCAAAAATATTATGTTTGTATTCTTAATTGGACTGTGAGAAAATTTAATTAAAATGGTGACTGCACAGTTTAATTTGTGAACTTTGTTACAAAATAAATATATAGTAAAACTGTCACTCTGCTGTACATTTATTTCAGGTTTAAAAATGATCTGCTTGAGTTTTATATAATATACATGTTTTTTTTTAATTGTGTTACATTATTCGGGAGGTGGTCACTTGCAAAAATTAGTTAGAATAGGTGTGTACGACATGTTGTAGTTGTTGGAGCAATGCACTTTTGAAAAATATTAAAATGAGTAGGAATGAAGAAAAAATTACATTAACAGTTTATTACTGAAATACCAGTAGACATGGACTGATTGCTCTTCTCGCATTACATGTTAAAGGTTTAGTGGTGTAATAATAGTAAATGTAAACTTTGGGTCAGGAGTCAGAGGGGTCATGTTTCCTTCATGTAAGTGCAGGCCTTTACGTTGTGATTGGTGGCTTGGCCAGAGAGGAGGTCAATTTAATAATAACAGTTTTAGGAAATAATATTAAAATTATAAAATAAAATTTGTATTTTAAACGAGCTTAATATATATTATTTAGTTTCAATGTTAAAATATTCACATGATAGTTGAAGGCTATGCCTCCCTGTTTCTACTGTTTTTTTTTTTTTTGAAAAATATTGTTTAGACTAAATACAATGGTTTTTAGCTAATCATGTTATTAACTGAATTTTAGTTAGTTGATTTACTTGTCAAAACTGTATACATTAAGGTTTTTAAATGTTATCTATCATGGCAAAAACCATAAAATTGCCAAACAGATTTGTGATATCAGCTCTCGTTTTGGTGTAAAAAAAATTACTATTGCAAAAACAGTTTAAACAGGAGAGCGTGGCCTTAGTGAGGATTTTGAAGTTGCAGCGTCATATGTTACATATCCCCTCCCATGACCTTCACTCATCTGGAGCAATCCCTGTAACCCTGAGCATGTCCTGAATTTTCAAAACAAAATATTAAACTGCAATGTTGAATGTATTGATGTTGTACCTTCTCTAGCCCTAGCCGAATTTTGACACGCATGCCCACTGATAGGAGTGCAGTGCAAACATAGTGAGTGACAGTGAGAGTTTAGGCAGAGAAGCCACCAATTTAAGGGCAAAGGGCTGCCTTTTATTTCCTCATATTCACAGTTGCACGAACTAGGGGACTCAAAACTGAGCCTAGGCCAGCCAAGGCGATTCAAGTGTGTAATTTTTTTTTTTTTTTGTGTTTACAAGATGCATGCAGGCATGGTAGTACTAATTAATAATAATAAAAATAATAATAATAACAACAATAATAATATTCAATGACAGGGTGGTATGCTAAATAATTCTATGTGTCAGTGTAATTCATGATCATGGTTTCTACTCATGTCTTTGCGTACAAGGCCGAGAGGATAAGTCAATTCCAGTTATTAAGTATAAATTTTCAGTTTGATTTGTAAATTTAGTGGTTACGCGATACTAGTACTGTTTATACACGCAACATATGGCCAGTGCACACAACACTCGCCCCAGTTGTTCGTCTGTGTTCAACGTATTCGGATATGATGTTTATAAATGTAGTTAGTATTTGTAAAACCAAAAGACAATAATTAAGACCAAAAGAATAAGCGAACACGTACAGTATATATTTTCTTTCTGTGTTATCTGTAAATGTGTGGTGTGCGAGACATATGTCAGTCCATTGGCATGGTGGCGGGAGATTCTGCTACTTTTGGCTCAACCCACACTCACGCACAACACAGCGCTCAAGTTGCCAGATGCCTGTCGCAGTCAAGGACGGAGACATCTGCTCTCTCGCACATTACAAACTGGTTATATTCCCTAGGCCTTACTGTTGCAATGTGAGCTCTGCAGAATGAGTTTAAAGTAAACAGTTGCGCTTGAATGACAGATAAATAAGTGATGCAATGTGGACTTGTTGAACATGTTGTTTTGTAAATGAAAAATGGGGTGCAAGTGGTAATAATTGTTTACTGGTTAATTATCCTTCCACATGCCGTATGTATCAACTGTTGATGTAACATGGAAAGCACCGTGAAAAAATTATGAAACATTACATATGAATAAATTATGAAACATAAAAAAATACTAATTCCCTACACTGAAACAAAGCACAAAAATTGTTACCATATACAAACTGACGAACATTCTCAAAACATTCAATGTCAGAATCCATGAATTCTAATTTAAATAACCCAGAATCTATCAAATGAAAAACCTCTGCCAGTCCTTTTTTTGTGAATGTACTTTCATCCATAGTTGGTGATTCTGTTGTCATATTTTCAACCACATTTCGTAATTCTTCCAACTGAATTAGATTGTCATTAGCAAGTTCTTCGTTGTTGCTTGCAAGAAGCTCGTCACTGGCATTCTTCGAACTCTAATTGCTGTGCCAGCTTCATACACATCTCCATAACTTGCTGTATATCTACCAGGTCAGTATCTGTCTCAGTCAGTTTGCCTTCAATGAGACCCCTAAGACCTTGCTCTTTAGTTTTGCAGTGGTTTCGAAAATGTTTTTTTTAACACAAATTAACACATCTATCAAACATTCATCTTACAGTTTTAAAACTTATATATTATCATTTGTAGTTGAATTTTTCTGTTACAATACACCACACAGATTTTTAGATTTTTGCACCTAAAATATCACTTTTTTTTTTTTTTTTCAAAATAAGCGAAAATGAAGCAAAATAATTTTTTTGCAAGCAAACGGTACATTATTTTGATAAACACTCTGCCAAAATTGTGTATTGTATGACTACACAGTCTCAAATTTTTTTGAAGCATTTGGTTAAAAAATATTTGAGTTATTTGCAATTTGTTTGAAATAAATAAAAGCTCACTGCCTTGAAGTCTTAACAATTTCTGGGCAGAGTTTCTACCACACAGCATTCAGTGTTGTATTCTGTAGTGTATTCCACAATAACGCAATATTTTTTTATAGCATCAAAATATTGTCAACTTTACAGTCACGCTGGGTAGTTTCTTTGCAGCCGGCAATTGCTTTGGTTTCCTGGCAAAGTGTACACAGCAGTCGCAACAGCACTGTGGTCCGTTGGTTATAAAAGTGAGGTGGTTCGAGGGGCAAGTAAACAACTTTCATGCCATGATGAACGTAGTCTAAATCATCTGGATGGCCAAGTACTTTATCCAAGAGAAGTAGCACTTTAAATAAGATCTTTTTTCTTGCAAAATATTCCTTTACCTTGGGAACAAAGTGATTACTAACACAAGTCTCCCAACAGTGCACATGTACCCCAGGCCTTGGTGTTAGTTTCCAGATTACAGGCAGCTTACTCGTGTCACATTTCTTAGATGCCCGTGGGTTTTGGGAATGATAAACCAAAAGTGGTTTTAGTTGCAAGTCGCCAGAAGCATTGGAACAAACCATAACAGTGATATGATCTTTTTCTGCTTTGGATCCAGGCATAGATTTATCTTCTGTGGATATTAATTTGCATTCCAAAATCCGCTTCAAAAACAGATCAGGTTGATCCACATTAAGTATTTGCTGAGGCAAACATTCCTCTTCCTCAATTATTTCCTCACGGAATTCAGGTAAGTAATTTGCTGCACTCACATCTGCACTTGCAGCCTTGCCTGTTGTCTTGATGTGAAGGTTAACGTGATTCTTGAAACGTTCAAACAACCCAGTGCTAGCTTTAAATGTACTTTCTGTGTACGTTTTACTAGATTTCTTCAGAAAACCTTCTTGAAGTTATCTAGCCTTTTCCTGAATAGTAAGAAAACTCAACAGTATTTGTTGTTGTGTTATATCCTCAATCCAGTGTGACGACAGTTTTTCCATCTTTGAAATTGGACTCACCCTCATCTTGGTAATTATTGTGCTGTTCAATTTTACCGCACTTTTCGTATTTGAAACAATATGTGGCCTTCACAATGGTACTGTCGAAACGGGGTGATTGGTTTCACGAGTGATTGTTGAAAGTGTTTTCCCATCTTCATACGTTTTAATATTGTTTAGCTTACCTTGTAATTTGATGAAAGATTTCTTTTTTCATTCTTACAATATTTTCTAAGCACTCATTTTTGCATTTTGATAACACACCGTCAGTAAACAAACACTACCTACTGGAAAACACGAGACATGCGAAACTGTAGTCCACCACTGCGTGGTGTATGGTCAAGGATATGCAAAACAACAGAGACAGATGTGAGCTGCGAGGTCAAAATGTTTTGTCATATACAGTCCCATTCTATTCCTGATACGGCGTATAGGGGGGACCACCACTTATCCGACTGTGTGTTTCTCCGAATTGCTTCATCCCCTGTTCCAGAGTAGGGAGGGTCGTCCCCACTCCTGTCTCCCCATCCTTCCTCCCCTCCCTAGACGGACAAGCTGTCGCCCTCCTCCGCGCGGGTCACTGCAGGGATTCGTGAGTGTCTTCGCGCAGAAACTACATAACCACTACTTGTTATTGTGTATACATTTTGTAAATTAAAAAAAAAATTCAAGTATTCACGGAGTGGAGTTTGCGATGGGGTTGACTGGAAAGTAATGCATACATTTGTTATGATTTTTGTGTTAATTTTAATAAGGGCACACCTCAAATATTAATTGTAGTATATACATTACAGTACAACGACACACTGTTTATACTTAACACCATGGCAGAAAACGGTACGAAATGTCTGCAAGTGAGAAACATGTTGATGCTTTTAATACTAAATACGCTTATATGAATATTATGAAAAACATAATTACGTGCATGTTTTGTACTTGCAAGGAAAATAACTGTAAATATTCGACTGCGTTCTCTTCCCCAGAGCGAACATTATCACTGATTATCGCGCATATACTTCTCTACTACGATAGTTCGTTTTTTTGTTCATACTGTAACAATTTATTGTACGCACACAGGCTCCTGTACTACGAAAACTACTGTGGATAACACCGCAGAGACCAGTCCATTGCGAAAGTTAAACTATTTATAGGCCTATGGACACGAGTTCCCTTCTGAAAGTCGTTGTTGAGTTGGACTCTTAGTATTCTATGTTTATCTTAAGAAAAAAATGTTGGAATTATTTGCAAATGTGCGTTCTCAAGAATAACAAAAGAATTGTATCAGCAG
>PNEQ01066403.1:0-30905 GCA_003012365.1 Medauroidea extradentata | reverse complement strand
ACAAATATATTATTTGCTCATATTCTGTTTTACCGGCGGATTCTTTAATCATACAAAAACGTCATAACAATAATGTTACTTACAGCCGGTTCATAATATTATATTCTCGTAATAATGATATTTTATGGTTTCAGTAAAATATCGTGCCGCTGCTAGGAAGTAAGACTAAAGTGCCTGTGTTGTTATTCGTAGGTTAGTCTTTCTACCATTTTACATTTGTTACATGTAGTTCAGAAACGTTTATTTTATAGAAATATTTCGTAAAAGTGATTAACAGAAGCGTTAAATAACAAGATCTGAAGCAGAAATCGTTGAAACATATTCCAAAGTCTGTGTAAATATATGTCGAAAGAGTTAAACCGTTTAGAATGCTGCGTAAGAAGGCGGCAACCAGTGAAATCGAACGTAGCTCCATCGCTAGCGCGCCGCGAGCAGAATTCAAGCCGGTTGCGGGTGGGTAGGCAGCCCACTTGCCAGTTCTGTGTTGAATCGAAACACACTGTACATACATCTGACTGTATGAGACCTCTGTTTATAAGTCAGAGGCTATGAATGCTAGCAAAATGTACATACAGTGTACGAAATAAGTAAATAGTGAGGGTTAATAATCAGTCGCACGAGATGCCATGTTCAGTTACTGTTTTCTTTGTCGTTCGAGTACTAGCTCTGTACGCACAGCCTACTTCGAATGCTTATTAAGTGAGCTACGTTGAGCCCATCGCGCTATTTTAGCTGGTGAATAGTGTATAAATCAAGATTTTAGGTTAGGGTAAAGAGCAACCAGAGATTTAAGGTTAGATTTTGCCTGGTTTGTAGAAGAACGAACTAGCGTACTGGAAGGACCGTATTCTTCGTTTAACATTATTTACTGTAAGTTCTGTGGTAAAGTCTTTACTTTGCGAAATAACACGCTGAGACATTAGAAGATCTGTTACTTCAATCCATGTCGTGAAGAGTGTCTGGTCTGTGAGCGGTGAGGTGTAACAATCACTCGCAAAGACAAGTTGATTAAGCACTTACGTACCTGATATGGTGATGTCAAGAGGGAAGTAACTACTTGTTGTAAGTATCGCAAGAAGCAGTTCGCTTAATCTCGCAATGTTCGTCGACATGAGGCAGATTGTGAGCATAATATGGAAAGAAATCTGCTGAAGTGCAAATACTGCAGTGCCTAGTTCGCTCGTCTTGACAATCTGGCCAGGCACACGAAGATCTGTAAGGGTAAAGTAGCACGACCAGCTCAGAAAAACTATGTGAGTAATAACTGGAACCTTCTCGGTCGTCCTGCTCCAGGACGCCATCAACCTGCCCTAAAATCGTAGTAGGGTCTGGTATGATAGTAAAGTTCGAGTTCGTCAATGTGGAAACTGCATTCCGTGGGAATGTGAAGACTTACGAGTCTGAGATTTATAACAGCAATGTGAATACCTGACTTATATGTACGTATGGAAACATCACAGTATACAGTAGGTAAAAATAAAGGTAATAACTGCGGAGCCCTTAAATTCTTGCTGGAATGTGATTATGTGAAGCCAGGACCAATCGATGCCTTCGGTGGAGGGTGTGGGAACATGTATGGGGACATGTTTGCAGGGTGTGGCGATAATGTGGAGTGTGTGGAAATATGTGTAGGAACATATTTGCAGGGTCTGGGGACATGTATGAAGTATGCAGATACCTGTGATGGCATATGAGGTGCTTGAGACTATTGCGGAGCGGGCGTAATATGTGCGGAGCAGGCGTATTTGTGTGCGGAGCACAGCGGAGCAGGCATAGTTGTGTGCGGAGCAGGTGTATTTGTGTGCGGAGCAGGGGTAGTTATGTGCGGAGCAGTGAGGTGCAGGTGTGTTTATGTGAGGTACCAGTAGGTTTATGTGAGGTGTCAGCTGATTTATGTGAGGTGTTAGCTGATTTATGTGAGGTGCCAGCTGATTAATGTGAGGTGCCAGCTGATTTATGTGAGGGGCCAACTGATTTATGTGAGGTGCCTTAATTACGATGTGTGGAGGGTTATGGGGACATGTGTGGAGGGTGTGAGAACATGAAGTGTAGGGACATGTTTGAAGGGTGCGTGGAGCATGTGGAGAGTACATGGAGCCATGCACAACATTAGTGATATATGTGTAGAGGGCTTAGTTTCGTATGGGTAATGCACAGTCTTGTGAGGTGCCTGTAGTGCTAACTGCGGTGCTTGCAGTGCTAACTGCGGTGCCTGCGGTACTTTGTGCGGTGCCTGCGGTGCTTTTTGCGGTGCCTGCGGTGCTGACTGTGGTGCCTGCGGTGCTAACAGCGGTGCCTGCGGTGCCTGCGGTGCTTTGTGTGGTGCCTGCGGTGCTTTGTGCGGTGCCTGCGGTGCTTTGTGCGGTGCCTGCGGTGCTAACTGCGGAGCCTGCGGTGCTACCTGCGGTGCCTGCGGTGCTTTGTGCGGTGCTTGCGGTGCTTTGTGCGGTGCCTGCGGTGCTACTGTGGTACCTGCGGTGCTTTGTGCGGTGCTTGAGTTGCCTGCAGTGCTATGTTAGGTACCTACATAGTGAGGAGTGTACATAGGTGTGTGGGGGGATGGTTGTTAAGAGTGTAGAGACACGGACGGAGGGTGTGAGAACATGTGTGGGGAATTGATTGAAGGGTGTGGGGACATGTGGTGAGTGCGAGGAGTCATTCACAACATTAGTGATATTTTTGTATGTGGGAGTTTGTGGAGATGTGTGCGGAGCCTGCAGTGCTTTGTGAGGTGCCTGCAGTACTATGTTAGATGATTACATAGTCGTGTGAAGAGCACGCATAAGGAGTGTACATAGGTGTGTGAGGGGACGGTTGTGAAGAGTGTGGAGACATGGGCGAGGGTGTGGGAACATGTTTGAAGGGTGTGGGGACATCGTGTGTTTGCGAGGAGTCATTCACGTCATTGGTGATATTTTTGTAGAGGACGTAGTTTTGTATGGGAATGCATAGTCTTGTGTGGAGCCTGTGGTACTATGTACGAGTTTGTAGAGATATGTGAGGAGCCTGCAGTGCTTTGTGAAGTGCCTGCAGTGCTATGTTAGATGCTTACATAGATGTGTGAAGAGTATGTTTAGTTGTGTAAGGAGTGTACATTGGTGCGTAAGGGGATGTTTGTGAAGAGTGTAGAGACATGGGCGGAGGGTGTGGGAACATGTGTGTGGACATGTTTGAAGGGTGTGTGTAAAGATATACGCGTACAGGTGCTGTGAGAATGTATGTAAAAAGGCAAAACGGACTCCAGAAATGTGTGATAAAAAGAAAATTACCTTTGAGGACTACATGAGGGCTCTGAACAGAGAGAAGGTTATGTGAGTAACTGTATATAAAATCTGACTATGGAAGAAGCAACTATATCCCGAGTGTAGTAACAAACTGGTGCTTAATAGACTAGACGAAACGTGATGTATGTTCGAAGATGGAGTGAACCCTCTACCACATAATACTCTAGCTAATGGTAAGTCGTGTTCATTATATCCCTCCCGACAGTGTCATACATCCTGACTATACTGAGAAGATCAGCACAATAAGCTTAAACGATATTACCTGACTAAGTTTAGTGCCTTAAGCAACGCCCATACTGCTAAAAGACTACAATGAAGAGAGGCTTGTTACACTACTAGCAGCTACAAAAATTAGCAGTGACGAGAAGGTTAGCGAAGAAAACACGATACCCCTTAAGATTACATCGGGAAACTGGTTAAGGAACATCACTGCATCGCTGAGGATAGTTACAGATATACAGTAGACCCGATGTCTCACAACAGCTCGAGAATGTTATCTATACAATAGTTCTGACACCTATTGAAAACCTCAGATATTTTAGATTCAGAAAAAAAAATCAGTAGAAGTTTAACACGAATAGTATTTCAAAGTTCTAGTTACAGTCGAAAAATCAAATAAATAGCATAATGAACGCAATCATCTACGTACAAGAAAATACCAAAGCACTAAAAGCTGCTCTGGGACACTAGAAATCACACACCAAAAGGTCAACGTAAAAGAAAAATATCTTAAAGCCATAAATTTAAACGAAAAAACAGTCTTTTAAAGCCTAACACAGAAAACCGACATGTAAAATCCGAGAGGGAGATAGATGAGGAAAGGGAGGGAGAGATGAGAGTGGATCGAGAGAGAGGTTAGTGGTGTGAGAGAGAGAAAGGGTAGAGGGAAGGAGGGGAGGAAGAGAGGGGAGTTTGGAGAGAGTTAGAAGGGGAAGGTGAAGAGAGAGATAGAGAGCACATGTAAATCCATAAAGCAAAAAAATGTGATATAAAAATGTTAAAAGGCGATACACACATTAAAATAGTAGTACAAGACATACATACAAGGGAAAACAAGTGTTAGGTTAAAGGAAGAACAGAGACAAGGTTAAACATCTGACTTGTTAGAAGGACATGTTAGGTTAAGTTAGGTCAGGTTAGATACAGGCAAAAAAAATCAAGTAAATAACATACTGTACACAATTATCTACATACAAGAAAATTACTTAAACCAAAGTACCAGTAGGTACTGTGCGACACTAGAAACCACATACTAAAGTTCAACGTACAAGATATTAAATAATAAACATAATATTTAAAAAAAACTAAAAAAAATGTCTTTGGAGGCTTAACTCAGAAATCTAAAAAGCAAAATTGTGATGTCTGTGAGGGAGAACGAAGGAGCTTGCGAGAGAGAGGAGGGTGGAGAGAGATGAAGATGGTTGAGAAAGAGAGAGAAGACGAGGGTGGATGGAGAGGAGGGTGGTGGGAGAGGGAGAGAGAGAGGATTGTGGAGAGAATGGAGGGTGGGGAAAGAGAGAGAAGCTGTGCGGAGGGAGAGAGAGCAGAGGTGTGGAGCGAGTGATAAAAAGTACTTAAAAGCAGTATATGAGTTTTAAAAAAGTAATACAAGACATACATACAAAAGAAATCAAGAGTTAGGTTAAAGAATAAACAAATACAAGGCTAGAAATGTGACTTGTTAGAAGGACATGTCATGTTAAGTAATGTTAGGTTAGGTTACGTTAGTCAGGTTAGATACAGACAAAAAAAATTCAAAAATAAATAACATACTGTACACAATTATCTACATACAAGAAAATTACTTAAACCAAAGTACCAATAGATACTGTGTGACACTAGAAACCACATACTAAAGTTCAATGTACAAGAAAATAAATAAAAAAATGTATTCAAAAACAAAAAAAAAATCTTTGGAGGTCTAACTCAGAAATCTAACAGCAAAATGCGTTATCTGTGAGGGAGAAAAGAGGGAGGTGGAGAAAGAGAGAGAGGGGAGGGTGGAGAGAGTTGATGAGTGTTGAGGAAGAGAGAGAAGAGGACGTTGGGGAGAGAGGATGGTGGAGAGAGAGGAGGGTGGGGAAAGAGAGAGAATTGGTGTGGATGGAGAGAGGGAGAAGAGGTGTGAAGGAGTGGTAAAAATACTTAAAAAGCAGTACACGAGTTAAAAAAAAGTAATACAAACATACATATGAGAGAAAATAAGTGTTAGATTAAAAGAAGAACAGAGATAAGGCTAGAAATGTGACTTGTTAGAAGGACAGGCCAGGTTAAGTTAATTTAGGAGAGAGATGATGAGGTTTACGGGAGATTGGAAAGAGGAGGGTGGAGGGGGAGAGGAGCATGGAGAAGGGAGAGAGTAGAATAGCGCAGAGGGAGAGAGAGACAAAAATACTGAAAAGTGGCACACAAGTTTAAAAATTAATACCAGACATACATACAAGGTAAAACCAGTGTTAGGTTAAAGAAAGAACCGATAGAAGGTTAGACATATGACTTGGTAGAGGAGGATGGAGAAAGAGAGAGAGAGAGATAAAAATACAGAAAAGTGTACACGAGTTTAAAAAGTTATACAAGACAGAGATACAAGGGAAACTAAGTGTTAGGTTAAAGGAAGAACAGACAAGGTTAGACATGTGACTTGTTAGAAGGAAAGGTTAGGTTAGGTGGGGTAGCGCTCCTAACGGTGAGACTTGGAAATGGAGACGGACTGAACCATTAGTACATACAACACTAACGCTATCTAGCTGACGACATTGGAACCAAGAAGATTGGTGTAGCTACTAGCTCTCCTGGTGGAAAGACCCAGCACCAAAGTCCTAATAATCAACGCCACCTAGGAGACGACCAGTAACTACTTGCAGCCCGACCTAGAAGTTAACTATATAATTAAAAGAAAAAGTTGCTAGGAATCAAGACAACGGATAGAGAAAAAACGGTGGGAAGACCATACACAAATAATTACGAGACAAATACTGAACACATCCCACGATCCCGCTCCTAGGCTCCTGCAATATAACCGGCATTACTACACTACTGGCCTGCCCTCAGTATACGCCATTCCCTTCCAGAACAACAGCATCTGGAATACTCGACATTAGTTACTGCCCTGGAGCTGCGCTTCGGAGACAAGTACTTACGAAGTGCCCACCATGCCCAACTAAGGAACCGCACCCAGAGATCAGGGGAGCCACTGCAAGAATTGAGGCATGACATTGTGCGGCTCGCCCATTTCTCGCTCGAAGGGCTTCCAGAACATGCTCGAGATATCATACCTGTCGGATTCTTCGTCGATTTCACTGCCGATGTAGAGGTGCGCCAAGCAGTGTGCCTGGCTGTCCCAAAGACTATGCTGGATGCCCTGGCCAGAGCACTAGAAGTCGAATCTGCAAGAGGGCCATTAACTCGGTGTGCTGTGAGGGGAGTCGCGCTGTCGGGCGACAAGAGAGATAATAGCCTAGAGAACATTCTGATAGGAATATAAATCACGATGAAAGGAACTAACAACAATATCACTTCGAATACACCCCACCCTCGACAACAGGGGCGACCAAGCTGCTGGGAATGTGGAGAACCCGGACCCCTGAGAGCCCAGTGTCCACAATGGTTACAGAAAAAACAGAAACCAAGAGCAGGATTAGGCTGCCCGACAGTGACAGGTGAGACCACACCAGTGAAGGGGAACAAAAAGGTACAGTTGAAGTTAGGTGACCTCTGCAATGCGCATGAAGTGTACATAGCCATAATTGAAGATGAATGTTTATTGGGCCTGGATGCATTGAGCAAGTTAGAGTGCTGTATAGATACTCGCTCGGGAGTACTAAATGCTGGTAACCAAAAACTGGTAATGATGCGACGAAGCGAACTATCCTCGCCAACCAGCTGTCAAGTGGTCTGTTGCAAGACAACTGTTTTGCCAGCATCCAGTGAGGTGGTCATCCCCGCATGCTGTCGAGGCAATTTTGTGCGGTGTGTAGCTCTGGTCAAACATATGGGAAGAGTAAGCAGTTTTCCTGATCAGGTGGTGGTAGCAAGAGCATTGGTTTCGCCGGGTTCTGGAAATCTACCCTTTCGAATGGTCAGCTTGTCGGACAGGACAATCCAGCTTGCAGAGGGGGCCACCATAGGGGTGTGCAAACAATTCTCCCAAATTACTACAACAGACAAAGGAGCCATCAAGCCAGACCTTGATGGGACTGTGCCAGAACCATTCAAGGAACTACTCACTAGAACCTGAGAAAACCTGAACTGGAGACAAGAAAAGACTGTTGCAGAACTTCTGAAGAAAAACAAGAAATATTTCTCATGTGGGCCACTTGACATTGGCAGAACATCTACTGCACAATATCACATTAATACAGGTGAAGCTAGGCCAATCAAGTAACCCCCCAAGACGACTTCCTTTGGCATACTCAAGATACTGTAGATGGCATCTTGAAGGAAATGAAGGACTTGGATGTGATCGAACCATCGGTCAGCTCTTGGTCGTCACCTGTTGTGCTAGTTAAGAAGAAAGATGAGTCCACAAGATTTTGCGTGGATTACTGTCGGCTAAATGATGTGACCAAAAAAGACTGCTACCCCCTTCCACGAATAGATGACAAACTATACAGCATGACAGGGTCACGGTGGTTCTCTACTCTTGACATGAAGAGTGGCAACTTGCAATGTGAGGTGGCACAAGAGGACAGGGAGAAGACAGCCTTCTCTGTGCAAGGAAAATGAACTTGGCAGTTCAAAGTCATTCCGTTTGGGATATGCAATGCCATTGCTACCTTCGAACGACTAATGGAAATGATCCTACCCTACCATTGGAATTATTTTAAAAATTAATTTTTTTCAACAGTGAAGAATGGTGTGTTACTAGTGTGTTGGAAGTAAATTATTTGCTAGAATATGGTGATTTTGTTAATGTATTATGTGTATTGCATAATGCAGAAGGAGACAAATGTGACATTTTTTGATTAGTTTGCTTCAACTGCTATGTGAAACTTTAATTTATGGTTGCAATATGTGCCATAGTTCCTTGATATTTGCAACAGGGAACAGACCGCCACTGTCCAAATGGTAGATGTATTCTTGCTACTCGTTATGTCTACCAGAAGAGGAACGTAAAGCCTACTACCCTGAGATTTTGGATTTTGTTCTTATAGCTAGCTTGGTCACTGTGCACCTTCACTATATTATAGACTTGTGATTACTTTACCATTCGGTCAACTCCACCCTACTGGTTCACCCCAACTGATGATATACCGAATTATGTTAAGAGCGTTTAAGTGGGAAAAATCATAATTTTGTATTGGTATAAATTAGGGTAAGTTTTATAGATATTCCTTGAGAGTATATTTTCCTGTTATGAAAAGAAAATTAGCTCAGCCAGTTTTCCCACAATGACATTTCAAAGTCAAAATTTGCATACTTTTATTTCATACAAAACTTGAAAACCAATAAACACAGTGAAATTAAAAAAAATTACCAAAACTACATGTAAAAGTCTACAGCTTATAAAATATTGTTGTTTAAAAAAATGGTTAAAGGTAACAACGAATTAGAAAATTTTAGAATTTTTTAGGTACAAAATTAGTTTGCAGTAGCTATTTACATACATCAAGCAGTTGCTAGGGACATTCAGATACTGTATGAATTATTGCGTTTCTTTATGTTTATAAGTTTTCAAGATTTGAATGAAGTAAACAAATGCTAATTTTAATTTTGAAATGCCATTATGGGAAAGCTGGCTACGCTAATTATTTTTGTAAGGTGAAAATGTATTCCCAAGTAACGTCTCTAAAATTAACAACATTTCATGCAAATATAAAAGTGTAATTCTTCCCCCATTGAACATCCTTAGTACACTGTGTAATTTAAGCTTATTTACAAACAAGAGTGGTTATCTCGTAAACTTACATGGTAACATTTCTTGACATTGTCGCAGAAATAATGAACATGCATTGGAGAGCGGCTGGCAATGGTGTGGTAGTGATCGAAGCAGGCTGCTTTTCCATTCCGACGTGCATTATAGCCATTCTGACATACTTTATAGCGGTTCCGCATTACACTGGCAGTGACCAGTCCTTTATTTATTCACCATACCTCATGGCTCCACTCACCAGTGCTAAAAACCTTGATGTTATGGGCTGACCAAAATCTCCCACTCACTCACTCATTCACTTTATTTATTCTCGTAGAGGAGTGGGACAAAATTACTTACTGTTCAACTAAATCATATTTATCTAGTATATTACCAAGGAACAAAAACTCTAATCAATACAAGACGTTCAAAACAGGTAAGTAGGCCCACAATACTACACATTATCTGATACATAACGAAGACTATTACGAATATTACATCTGGGTTCTATTTATTGTTTGTACTCATGCCAAAAGTCAAAGACCTCAGAACTTAATATAATTTTTTTAATTTATCAACAATATATAAGCATGTAATAGAAAAGTGTATCTCAGAACACACAACAGCTGTGACAATCAAGTTAACAAACTGCTTGTGTGTTTTATTAGTTTAGGTTCAAGGCAAATCAATCCTGAAAGCACTAAGGCCGGTATTCCTAAACGTTTGTATAAGGGTTTAGGTGCAGTATATGTCATGCCTAGGCCTTATCGGTATTCCTAAACGTTTGTATAAGGGTTTAGGGTAAGGTCATTGCTTATTCAGGACTGATCTGTGACTTTCCTTGTCCTAATATAACTACGCATGCGCAGTACGCTTATCCCTACAGACGGCTACGCACGTTACAACGTATTTTACCGCTTGCTGGACGAATATCGTTTTTAATAATAAAAAGAGAAAACAAAAACATTCTAAGCATACAGAAAATTAAACTTTGTGGCAGCAGGAATACTAAATAATAATTCACTAGCATTTTAAAAGCCCAAATAATCCAAACCAACAAATTTGTAGTTTTAAAAGCTTTGCAGCAAACGTATATTTTATTGGTCGTTCTTACGAAAGTGATTGATTAGCTCAGGCGCAAATGTGTTGGCCGGGTAATAACTTTATTTGGGTTCGAATCCCGGTTCCTCCAAATTTTTTTTTACTTTTTTATATATTATGTATCACAATAAGGTAAAAATGAAATTAATGTTTATTTCCATAAATATAGTTTCTAAGCATTAAACTGACTCAAAAATATAGAAATAAGATAAATGTATAATGAACCATTAATGAATAGAAATTTTTCCTCCTGTGAATTGTAGTCAATATGTAGAAATACCACGTCTAGTGTACGGAATATAATCACTTGACTTTTTTTGTTCTTTAAATGCTTACAAATAGAATGAATAATGGACGTACGAACAATAGGCACCTATTGTAAACCGGCCTACTTAGAAAATATGCAATTACAATTGTTACAAACTGTTATATACTGTTGATTTAAACACATTTTTGTAAGATACGATACATTTAACTAACATTCAGAAGTTCTGACTATGTTTTTATTTACAAACATTCCAATATTTTTTTAATTAATTTCCGAAATAAAATTTTTACAAGCAAAATAAAACGAAAGTCGTTTATATTTTTTTCCTTAAATAACTCGTATTTAATCTGCGTTACGTCATGTTAAATAAAAGTTTCAGAAATAATTAAATGTGTTCACGATATATTCACCTACGAAAAAAAATATCAAAAATCTGTAACGGGACGTTTTCAAAACAGCTAGCATGCTACAAATAATTTGTAAAAATATCTCCATTCTCGTGCCATTGTAATTAAAAATCTAGTTAAATATATTTAAAAAATTTACAAAATTTAGTTAAATATATTTAAAAAATTTACAGATTCGTAAAAGTCTAATTAAAAAAATAGTTTGTACGACAGAAAATCTGCTCGCTAGTTCTGTGACTTGTGCATAGAGACGAGAGAACATTTAATAGACGTGTAAATGCTGCTCTTAACTTAATAGTTTTTTTCGGTATTTTGTAAGGAAAATCTCAAGGTAAGTGATCACATTTAAAAATTACAGTTTTATTTTTAAAGTAAATACACTTGTACACTAATCTGCAAATGGTTTGTGCATATATCGAGAAAGTACAAGCTTAACTAATAAGACTACTTTCCTTAATTTGGTGCAAATAAACCAAAAAATTTCACATTGATCATGTAGATGTAAATTTTATAAAATATTTCTTTGTTTCTTCATGTGATTCTATCTTCTAACATAGTGAACCTACAACAATTTGAACTAATTAAAACAAAGTTTGAAAAATTAAGTTTTTAATTTTACATTTTCTTAGAATCGGCGCAGATGTTATAGGAGAAAATAATAATTCATGACATGAAATCTTAGGAAATAGAGTATGTTTAGTATTATTAACGTTGAATCGCCAATTTACATTTAATACACAATTTCATTGTAAGTTGTGCGGAATAATTTTTTTATTTTAATGAGGCTATAGCTTATGAAATACATGTCAAAAATATGTCCTAAAATTTTTCTGCAAAGTGAATTATAGTGGTAGTAATATTAACCAAAAAATAAGTACACAATTTTATTTCTTAAAATGTAAAGCAATATAACAAGTGCTGAAACAATTAAAGACCAAATAGCCTATTTTATCACAGGAAGAAAAATATTAAGTCAATTTTAATCTA
The DNA here is from genome assembly GCA_003012365.1 of Medauroidea extradentata. Classification (NCBI taxonomy): domain Eukaryota; kingdom Metazoa; phylum Arthropoda; class Insecta; order Phasmatodea; family Phasmatidae; genus Medauroidea; species Medauroidea extradentata. The sequence goes on along the minus strand of PNEQ01066403.1, from coordinate 19,007 downwards.
TTACCCATTTCACGTAATCATTGAAATTACATTTTCAACTTACCTCATCATAAATTTCTCCACGCGGTACTAATAAAAAATTGTCTGAATCATCCTATGTTAAAAATTGAAAATGATATATTAAAAATACCTTAATATCAAACATATGTACCGAGTTTGGTGATTTCCAGATGCATGGTTAGTGTAGATAACTCATGTGATCAAGAAAACTTAAGATACTCACATTACCAGCATTTTGATAGGCTAATGTAAACAACGTCTCTCTTCAAAAAATTTGTTTTGTTTATCTCATGAAGAAAAAACGTTTTAAATGACCGCCATTATGAAAATATGAACTATGTACATATAAGTCTAATCAACTTTGTCTACTGCACTGTATTTTTATCAAGTTTGATTACATTAGCTCCGTATGTTCGATTTTTTAATGTGGAGGAGAAATTGAGAAATACAGAAACGGACAATGGAAAGTAGACTTAAAGAAAAAGAAGAAAAGCCTTCGAGGTCGTGCATACATGAGCACGTCATTGTGGTAGCCGTTTTCCCATGCCTCCGAGAGGTGCGCCGAGATTCGGCCGTTACCAGATTATTCGAAAACTGCTCAACGCACATGAGTGATGTCTGCTTAGGAATATTATTCAAAGATTACTATACATGTGTATACCAATTTCTGGTTCAACAGTAATCATTAAAGCATATTGTAAAGCGGCCAAAATGAAAAAAAATGGGTGTTTTAGCGGTGCTTTTCGAGCATTGAAATCTTGCTACAGAATCTTCTATAGGGTGCAGATGTATACAACTCACCTTTATCGTCAAAATTACAGTTATGCCTCGTAGAGGCGAGTTTCGGCGAAAAGACAGAACGCCAGTTAGTTACTTGCGCCTAGAGGCTAGGGTAATGAGTGGTGTGCATGCTTTCTCGAACTTATTTGTAGAACTCGAACGCGCAAAAGACGTCCACGTAGATACCAATTTATAAAAAAAATAACTTACTTTTTTTATATTGCACAAGAGATTGTAACTTTATTTTTAATACTTAAATTTTGAATGATATATAACATATATTTTAATCTCTATCACTGTATTTATGATTTATTCTAGTTTGAAACAATTTAAAATGCAATACATTACGTTTTAAATGTTAAAAATTAACGTATTTTTGTTAAATAGCTGTTGAAAGTCACTGCTACTTGTTTTATAAAAAAGCACTGCCCAGCGTCGCCTTCATTTATTTATAACCGCACACGGGACGGCAAATAATAATCCGTGACTTATCCGATACCTTCAGAACGTTTAGGAATACGGTTGCGAGATAGGACAAAACCGTTGCGCTTCTGTGTCCCGAGATGGTAGCACATTACTCCAGTACAAACGGGTAAACCGTTTATTACCGCTTGCCTGCCGAAAATCGTATTTAACAATACGAGAGTCGGCAAACACAAGAAAATGGTACTTAAAATAAAACTTTACTATGGCGAGAATATTAAGTGATAAGCTACAAGCTTTTCAAAAACTTAAAACTATTAATAAATAAGAAAAATGTAATATTGTAGACAGTTTGCTAAAAGCTAGCTTTAATATAAAATTTTTGCGCTATAATGTCATCAACGCAGTTGGCTGAGCTGGCAAGACGCCCGGTCGGTAAGTAAAGTATTCGGGTTCGAATTCCGGCTGATTCATTTTTTTATTTTTTATTTTTTAATAACACAGAATATTATTAGTGGTAGTGCGATTACTTTAATTTTAGGAAATATCGTTTCTACACATTAAAATAACATGATATTCGACCGTTACGATGTTATAATCAACTATTTGTAAAGAGTACAAACTAGCAGGTTTTCACTGTAAATAACATACAAAACATATGTAAAAATTATTTTTTTTAATGTTTTACGTTCTGTGAGAAATTTTTTTACTTTTTTTGCTAACATTAAAATAAGAAATATTGCGCCTTGAACGATAAAAATTTGTGTTTTTAGATATTAAAATGACACAATTTTAAACAATTAATTTTCCGGGATAATTTTTAACGCTCATAACAACACGTTATACTCAATTAAAATTTACAAATGCTTCTTCACTTTTCATTTTGATGCATATAAAATAACAATAACGCAGTGTAAACATTATGAATATAGGCATTCTAATTTGTCCACATTGCCCTAATCATGCAAAAAAATCGTAATTAGTAAACATTTTACATCACAAAAAAACAGGTTTTTTTTAGAAACAACTAAACATCTGCGATATATTTAGATACTATCAACATATTGTAAAATAAAAGCACATTTCAGACGTTGACAGTTGACAGGCAACATGTTTTAAAACCACTCGCGCGGTGTATCAGTGTTATTCTGAAGTCTTCGAAAATTTTCGAAAACACCTTTTTATTTCATATATTTCAAAAGCAAATGGTAAGGTAAGTGAGCTTTACGTATCGTCGACACCCAGGTTATTAGAGACTGTTTCAAAATAAAATTACTGGATACAAACAAAGTTTCGACTAAAGCATGAATTTCACTTTGCAAGAGATATGTGTTCAATGATATGATACAGCCATTGCTTGAAGTATGATCAAGTAATAGCCTGTGACAAAAGAAAAAAAAACTTGTCGGTTTAGTGCGTTAGAGGCGATGAGAGACCTAATTTATGTGCCACTGTTACCGTGACAATACCTTGGTTTTTAGTATTTAGTTGCGGCGTAATAATATATTTTATTTTAAGAGTGACTGTGAATTATGTTTTGAATATAATTCCACGTGTCCGAATAATATGCTAAAATAACATTTCAGGTTATCATCAGCATAAAAATATGAACGGAAACACTGAGATCGCGTGGCTACTGTACCTACTGTTTTAAGTTTTAACAAGAAATAGTTATTGAATATTTTAATTGTGACCGTTATAATTCGTGATTTTTATCTCTCTGTTACTGTAAATATTTTGTAAACAAATTCAAATGCTAAATAATACGTTTAAAAAGTACACAGTTTAACGTGTTTTTTTTATAGCCGTGGTAAATCGGTAGCGCTCATCATGCCTTCATTTGTTTCTAGTCTCGCGAGGGGCGGCGAATAATAAGCCGTGACTTACCTGACACCATCTTGGGACAGGGCGCAAACACGTCTAGGAATACGCTCAGCGAGTAAGGTCTCTGTCGTTGCTTTTCTGGCGCCTGAGATGGTAGTGCTTATGTAGCCCCTAACTTTTTGTTTAGGAATACCGGCCTAAGTGTTAATTAGTAAGGATACTAATATTTTGTGTACTAATAATTATTTACCTTGCGATTGGGCAACCACCTGGTGGTAAGCTATGACCTCTTCCTCAAACAGTTACCAAGCCCCTCCTAAACTTTCCAGCACTCCTCACCACCACCAACTCCTCCTAACGTAAGTTACTCTCCCTCACCGACCCCCTAAGCATAGGCTGCTCACCCCACTCGACTATGCTTATTAACTGAATCTTCTCTCTTGTACCACCTCTTCATCTATGCTCAGTCATAGTTAACAGGCAGGCTTCCTCGCTTTTCACCACTTTGTTCTTCCTGACCAGTCTTTCCTCTCTCCTCCTTTCATTCAATGTGTTCCACCCTGATTCCTTTAACAACAACACTAATAGTAGAAAGTTACCTTTGTCTTCACCAGTCTTCCCCTGCAGTCTCCATGTATCCTTTACTCACCTCGCTGGCCTTCATTATAACTTCTCCAGCTTCCGCACCTCCAATTCCACATACAGGTCCCACCCACACTGTAGCCAATATTAGTCGTACCCAGGATTCTTAGAACCCTTCTCCCTTTATACAAAACCCTCCCTACCTGCTTTTACCACCAAAGTCACTCTGCAATAGTATCCCTAGATAGTTATATTATGAAACATCCTCGATCTCCTGCTTTTCCCATCTGTATGTATGTATTGGCCCATACTCCTTTCTCCCTCGTGAACATAACAATCTTCGTCTTTCTCACCTTGATTTTCGTTTTAAATCGTGTGGCCAAAAATTAACAGCAATGCAATAAGATTACTGGTTGATACATCTACTACATTGGGAAGTTAAGATTTTTTTATTTTATTTGTTTCATATCACCCAAAAAAAACTGCTACAATAGGCAAGATGTTCATCAAGCAGTGGCGTAGCCAGAAGGGGGATATCGGGATGAATCTCGCCAAAATTAAAATAAACTGCTCGAAGATAAAATTAGCAGTGTTTTATTCGCAGTTTTTGTTCAAAATCGGCTCAGATTTCTTCATTTTGCACACTGAAATAAAACTTTTTTCCGGTGGAGGATCCCAGTACCCCGCGCTTCTTGACATGTGATCGGTGTTTCCTTACTGTGCTGTGAAAATTCTCAAGTTGTTATCCCCCCGAACAGAAATTCTGGATACGCCCCCTGCCACCTAGCGCAGGGCTTGTCAAATAATTGCATGATATGTTCAATCTGTAAGAGTACCTACCAGGATCCTCCATAGGAGTCTGGTGATTTGGCTCTAATGCAGACCAGATTCACTGAAAAAGAAATTAGTTCGTGTATGTTAAGGTCAGTAAGGTGCAATATCGAAAAAGTTCTCAAATAAGCACCAGCCATCCAGCGAAGTGTGTCGCAGTGAGAATCTCGCTTGATTAGTGTATAGATCTCGAGTCATCCAACTTGGTCTAATGAATATTTCAACCACTAATTTTCTCGGTGCCATTACCTACCATTGCAGGAGTATTAAAGGTTCTCCTAAAAACCTGATTTGACTGAGATCAGCATTGGTATAGGCTATTTAGTTCTTCAGTACAATCTAACTAGGGTGCTGGTGTCATTTAATTTACCTCCTAAAGCTTAAAAGCAGTGGAGTAAGACCAATAAAATACTTAGTTGAGATATGTGAATTCCATTCTTACTTAAACTATACTTTTATAACGTCCTTATCCGAGAGGAAGAATTGCTTTTCTTATGCAGTGCCAAACCTAAGCTGTATGTTCGCAATAACAACTGTACGATAGACAAGAAAATCAGCAATATTTTAATACCAGTAAGTGTATAATTAACTGGATGCCTGTTAGCGGGCAGATATACGAAAGCAGTCTCCAGGCACAAGCAGAATAAAATTTTAAAATATTTCTGCAAAAATGGAATTTGACAAACATACTTAATGTAATAATTCGACAAATCAATTATGATTTGTTACACACATTTTTAGACATTTAGGTCTTTGGTGTTGTTCGATTACTTATGGCTTTGTTGGTTTTCGTTCGACGTATGTATATTTACACATTTATATATTTTTAACATATAAAACTGCCAATGCACAGGAAATACCATGTCCAAGTCCTTGAATATGACTTACGAATAGTTGTTTTCGTTCAAATTGTCAAAATCCTACTGTTCAGGTAGTTGTGATACTATTTTATTCAATGGTTATACAATCCGTTTACATACAGTTTGGTAAGGCCTTACATAAATAGAATTATATGGTCACATTATACTGTCGTAGTTCTAATGAAACAATGGAAAAAACCGCACACTAGTTTACCAACTTGCGCCTGGAAGCAGTAGGGCATTACATGAATGTCAGAGTAGCCCGTATCATTTCTGAGCCTCCAATGAGTCAAATAGCTACAGATACACGGTGCCCTTAATTAAGGGTAAGTTTGCAAGGAACGTGGTTCGCACAAGGAAAAACCAACTCGTTTGAGCAGTGCTCGTCAAGGGAAAATAATAAAATACACTCAAACATACAAGACAAAAGGCAATACAAAATGTGGGACACTACTAAAACAGTTAAGTTTTTCGTGTTAATCTAGACATTGCTAATTTGAGTTTCAATTCGGGTATTCCAATACATTATTCCCAATATTTCCCAGCCTCCCAAATTTAAAACTCGTTAATTTTAATGCATAAAAGTTCCTTGGCCTATACATCAACATAAGTTTCAAAGTTTCCGCATCTCGTAAGGCTTGTTTACATAATTAGGCCTCGTGGTACGAAAAGCAATTGTATTGTGTATTTTAAGCATTCCTTGACAAAGCTTTAAACAAGTATTATATTGAAAGATTAAACATGATAAAATTGAATAATTGTAGTAGTGAACACTGACATGGATTTGACGATCGGTTGTTTGTACACTACCTTGTGTACAAACATTGACGAGCCACTGACTTCGAAATTCACGCAAGGAAGACATATAAAGAACTTTTTCCAGGTTTCTAATGTTTTTTTTCGTTCATCGAATTTCAACGTAAAAATTAAAACATGTTTTCGAACTTCTACATAACTTCGTCCAACTCATCACAATTTTTCCACTCAGAGCGGCTGGAGAATCAACGAAGAAGGCTCTTCGGTCATTCACTTGCAGTCTTCCAAAAATTGGAGTACGGTTGTTCACCGGCAATCATCCATTCTCCATATAAGGACTGTAACTAAGAAAAACGCCGATTTTTCTGAAGGGAGACTGGTTGTCCTTCGATAGGTGTTTATAATTTCGGCCCCAAGTACCTTGGTAAGTCGCTACAAAATCATGAGAAATTTGGCGACTTAGTTTATTACATTGCCAAATTTTTGGATTTTTGGTTGCAGATGGTCACTGCATCCCACGATCAGTTAATATATGAGTTCAACATATACTTTAAAGCCGACATAGGAGAACGCACACTGTACCTGATTAACCCACGAATTCCATTTCTCAGTTAAATGTGCCCTACACTCGGCACACAAATAATGTCGACACAGTATTCGCATTCACTTTGTACGATGTGCTGTTGATGGCGATCCAGCTGCTCCATCCCTGGAGACTCGAACTCGATACACAACCTCTCGTCCCCGGCCTGGTTGCGTCTGTCATCCTCGTCGGGACGCCCTCACGGACATCGTCCTCGGAACCGTCGTCAACTGGCGTACCTCTAGGAATTTGCTGGTAGGGAAGCACCACGTCCTCGGACAAGTCCGGGTCTATTCATATCTTGCATTTCACTGGTCTCAGCATACCGAAGATAATCACACTCGCCCTCAGCCACTTCATCCAAGTTACCACAGTTGAGCTGCTGCTAATCAGCAAACAATAGCACTTGCCAGCTCGCCTAACAACCAGCTAGCCTGCCTACCCGGGCCTAAACTAAAGATATCTAAGCTTAGCATGCCAGATAGAGGGCACTATTAGTTATAAGACGTATTTTTGTTTATTATTTAATAAATGTTTCAACAGCTTGATTGAAATTTTTCTGCATAATTCGGCAAGTCTGGATTTTCATTTCCGTCTTTTTAAATGAAACTTAATAAAAAATTGGCCTATCCAATCACTGTAGAAACACTTATATAAACACAAATACTCTGTCTGATTACCATATTTTAAGATAGCATTGCATGTATAAATTGAAACATTTATCTCACATTTCAGTGAACAATTGACTGATTACCAGTGAATTTAGCATAAACGAAAGCAATGCTACAACATGTAATGTACATAACATAGATTGTTAATTCGAATAGGGCTGCCACTATATTCGTTAAACTACACATTTTAATGATTACTTAAGTATTCCATAAATTAAATTCCATAACAATTATAACACAATAACATATACTGATTTATCCACTGTACGACATAGTAATGCCATGTAAGAAAATAATGTGTAAAAAATTACAAATCGCTGAAATTATACTTGGAAAAAAATTGCACCCTGGTGCCTGGGTGGCTGCTTCCTGGTTGGCTGGCTTGTCGGCCAATCACAGGCCTGCTGGCTCCTAATTAGCTGAGGATGTTAGCCAATGATGGTATGGTCCAGATGAGTTGCTTCCTGGTTGGCTAAGTTCTTTGGCTAACCGTGTGTTAACTCACCCCTGGTTGGTTGCGTTGGCTGGCCAATCCTGTTAAATTTGACGGGACTGCCCTCAGGTTATTAGATTAAAAGTCTTCCATCTATCGGAGAAGCCTGCACTCTTTAATAACTAACCTCCACTGGGAGGAAGCTATCACCTTAGCAAGAAAATTCGACCATTTGATAAAGTCGATAGCCAAACTTCTTCCTTTTTTTCTTTTCTGAAGAGATGCAGAAACTTAAATGCCCTCCCGAAGTTTGCTAAAATCAAACAGAACTTCAAATCTCCAACTGCATGCCGAATTTACCACTGTGCGAGCCTAGCTCTCCTGAGAAAAAGTATTCACCAGACATGCAGTGACTTGGACTTCAGTTGAAACTTTTAAAAAGGACTAACTACAATTTTTGAGCACATACATGTTACACAAGATTCCGACTCTCCAAAGCATTCTCTTGGCTGTCAGCAACAAACGGAACAAATCATATACAAGAAGCTAGTTAAATGGACTAGTAAATGTATGCGGAACTTGCGAATGGTACCTAGTCTTGGACATGGTACATTTTGTTAATGACAAATAACATGGACTTTAAAAGAGCATTCTGATTCTCTATTTTAAAGAGTAATTTAAGAACCCTAGGCTTAAAGATGTGTCGATATGGGTTGTTGTGACAGAGAAAACGGCACACGAGACAAAGTTGGTGCGAAAAGGACAAAAGTATAGGAGGCCTTGCGATAGATTATATGCCGAACCTTCCTCTGGCTCACATTTCAGAGCAAGATTTGTTTTATCTTGGGCAGTTGTGGGTTTGTGTGTTTAACGTCCATGATTTAAAAAAAAACTGTAAATATGTTATTTACGTTCATCGTAAAGGTCAGGTACAGAAAGGGCCCAATGAAGTCTGCTCAGTTTTGCTTCACTATTTTAATAATTTAATAGTCCCTGAGATAAAAGAGCTTCGTATGTTTTCTGATAGTTGTCCTGGACAAAACATGCTTATAAAATAACAAGGTTTTGGTTATCCTTAACTGATATGTGAAAAGTTTCAGCAAATAGTCCTCTATTTCCCTATTCGTGGGCATTCTTATGAAGCCTGCGACAGAAAGCCATAAAGAAACTGGACAGAAAATATACCATTAAGGAATACATGGAAAGTATTGTTAACTCTTCTGAAAAAGAAAACTTCACCACAGTAATGGTCGATGGTGAAGATACCCTTGAATTCAAGAGCTGGCAGACTACTTCATATACGAATACAACTGTTTCCTTAGAGACATCTAGGAGTGAGTTGCCAAGAGATAATAAAGAACAGTTTTCGATTTCTGAGTGCCACGAGTTCATTTACAAATCTGACATAAAATTAGTTTTTGAAGTACATATATTAACAGCTTAAGGGGGTTGGTTAATAATAAATTTAATCTTAAGCTACCAGGACAGTTCAGACCAGTTGTTATGCCAACAAACAAAGCTTACAGAAATGAAACTGTACCGATTAAACATTAAAATTCTTAAGCCATTCGCAAATGTTTGCCACATGTTGTACTTTAAATTATAGATGTAACATTCTACGAAAATATTATACATTTGCGTACCATAGACTAATATACCCATCCATGAATGTGACAATAGTGCAATATTTGGTTTATGACTTACATTATTGTTGCTAAAGAATCTGTTTCCATGTTGTTAAGAAATTTTTCATAGCGTATACTAAGGTTCCAATAATATACACCAAGGTAATTATGCTTTCTCTGATAGTGTAATACATAACATTTCTTTATGGGCAAATGTATGTATCAGATGGTGTTGTGCTCGTAAAATATGTTTCCATGTATCAAATTATTAATTTTTGTCAATTGACTGTAGCAATGATGCACTGATATCTACACAACACATTATGGTTTATGTGCCATTGTTTGAATGAATATTACTTCACTTGCAAAAAGTACCATGTAAAATATATTTATTGATTTAATAAAATAAGACAATAGCATATTTATATTAATTATGTTTCATGTTATTTCACATTTACTATACCTCCAAGTTATCAATTATTGACAATCAGTTTCATTCCTAGATCCACAATGATAAGTTTTTTGTGTTTTCCCAACAATCTACTCACTTGAACTTGGTCCCTTTGGCAAATTCCTGATTCAATTTCAAGAGCCTCCTAGATCTTCACCACCGCCAGTCTAACAAACTGTCTCCATACATCTGGAACTTCCTCGACAGAGCTGCTACGACATGACCACACTGTCACACTCCTGACAACTGAGTTACACAAAATGAAGTTTCATTACATCTACAGGGAAATGCCTCAGCCTACGCTAGACAGCAACAGAGTGATCGTCAACCTCTCTAACAAACAACTGTATGAAGCCAGTACTTCTGTTCTTGCTAAGGGCATGAACTTTGCTGTTACACCAACATATATTCCAACTGAAGAACTCGTATGTAGTGTGAAATCAGCTATTCTCCAGCTACCTGTGACTGCAGCCGATAAGATTCGAGAAGAGACATTGAGAATTCTGCACAAGGCCAAACCACCACCACCCAAAATCAGCAGACGAAAAGAAAGCTCTGAAAGAATTGTTTTACAACAAAGATGTAAATATCCTGAATGCAGACAAAGGCAACACTACAGTTGTTGTGAACATCAAGGATTATGAAGCCAAGGTCATGGACCTTTTTCTGAAGCGGTTTACTCGCAAGTCAGTCGTAAACATCTTAGGAATATTGAGTCATCTACCAAGAGACTCATAGCCGAGTCGTCAATCGATAATGTGACCAAGAAATGAATAATAGTCAAGTCTCCAAGCACACCTGCAATTTATGGTCTTCCGAAAATCCCCAAGCCTGATGTTCTCCTCTGACCAATAGTCAGCGCCACCGTTTCACCAACCAACCTCGTATCAGAAAACCTCAACAACGTCTTACACCTGCCTTACCAACACCAGCCTCTCACATTCAGAATTCTGCTCACTTTATGGAAGGTCTGAAGGAAGTCCTGTTCAAACCAGATGACATGTTGGTTGGTTTTGATGTCATCTTCCTCTTCGCCAGATTGCCAGTATAAGAAGCTCTTCGGGTCTTACTTGAACAACTGGGAGAAAACAACTTCAGCAAAGAACTCGCGAAGCTTGCAAAGCAATATGTAACTTCAACATTCTTCTCATACTAGGAGAAGGTGTACGTATAAGAAGAAGGCACTGCAATGGGCCCGTTGCTTTCGCCTTTACTGATCAATGTTTTCATGGCCAGGTTTGAAGAGAGCCCCTACCAACCTACATTCTGGTTTAGACATGTTGATGACACATTTGTAGTCTTGGAGCCATGGAGTGCAGAGATTACAACACTTCCTGGACACCTCAGCAGTATCCATCGAAGCATACAGTTCACCATGGTGACAGATGAGAATGGACAGCTACTGTTATTATATGTCCTGGTGTATAAGAAACAGAACTCCACCTTGGGCCACACAGTTTTCAGGAAATCCACTCACACTTACAGATACATGCAATCATAATCACATCATCCTCGTAGAAAGAAGTCATATCCACACTAACCCATGTGCGAAAAAGAACACCTGGAAGAAAAAATTACCTCACAGCAGCTCTAGCAGCAAACAGTTACACCGTGTAATACAGCGGACCGCCTGAAACCGACTCAGAAAATCATAAAATATACACCTGAAAAACGTAACAATTTGACCTGATGTAAAAGGCAAAAAGGGAGCACTGAACGACTGGATTGTCTTCTCAAGAAGCATGATATACATAGCATTTCAAATCCTAACAACAAGCTAGAAGGTATTCTGGGTTCGATATAGATAAAACACCAGCTGAAGAACAGACACGAATACACAGTGTTCTTTGTTCGTGTGGGAAAGTGTACATTGGACAAACATTCATAATATCACAACCAAAGTAAAAGAACGTATTAGAACCTACAAATCGAAAACCAACAGTCAGCAATAGTAGATCATTCAATGGAAACCGAACATAGCATAAATCACAACAGGTTTTCCTCAATAGACAACATCAGCAATTACCGCCTGAGGACTGTGAGAGAGACAGTAGAGATTATGAAACACTCGAACAATATAAATAGGGAAGATGGCTACCGGCTAAACAATATATGGGAGCATCTGTTCATAGACTACTCAAAATATAACGACCAGAGGGCAGTCCCGATAGGTTTACGAGGATTTACCAGCCAAACCAGGGGTGAGTAAGCATACGATTAGACAAACAACGCAGCTAATGAGGAGCCAGCAAGTATAAGACTGGCTGACAAGACCAGTAATTCTGGAAGCAGTCACCCAGACACCAGGGTATATAAGGACTACCATTCTCCTGTATCTGTATACATTTTTGTAGCGTATTATGACGGAGTACTGTTGTAATAATGTGTGTAAGTAGAGCCAAGCAACAGTGACACAACAGACACTACTGAGAATCCACTACATGTTCCCGTCTTCGGGCAGGGTTACATGGTGTGTCAGAGAAGGCGAGCGAGACATGCCTGTCACCCGTCCGGTCCGAAGAAAGGATGAGGTGAGGTGAGATGCGTGTGGAGCAGCGACGGAATGCCAGGGCGGTGGGAACGGGCGTCCCCCGAGAAAACCCGCCGACCAACGGCAATGTCCGCCACGTATCCCACATGTGCGAAAAATCCGGGACGAGACCCGCCCGCGATCGAACCCGGATCTACTAGGTGGGTGGCGAGAGGTCGACCACCGCAGCCCCCAACAGATACTACTGATGGATGGAAATAGGCAAGTGTTGTATTAAAGCCTTTGTCTATTTTGTACTGGCAGTACATAAGAAATGCCATCCATATAATTTAATAAAACTTTTGAAATTAAATATTTAAATAAATTCGAAAAAATATTTTTTGTTTTAATTTTTATCACCTACCTGACCCATAGCCTACACAACTTGATTACTTCCCTTTGATTGTATGAGAATTTCCGGGTACGCTATAGGCAGTTCACAAACAGCAGTAGGATTTTAAAAAAAGTATTTATTTTGGTGGACTTTGTAGCAAATTGATTTTATTAGTACTTTGTGGAAAACGACTCGTAGTAGGACCTCGCTCGTCATTCCCGAGACAATGTTTGCCGTAACCTTACAATAGGATACTTTCGTGGTTTACTTTTTCTTATTTATAATACACGGAAACTTACATTATTTGTACTAAATTCAACTTATTACCCCAGCACACCAATTCGAGCAGCTTCGTACAAGATCTTCCATATTAGTAATTATTATTAAACTGTAAAGTTTTAACTTACTACCGAGAGCGATTTTATGTGGTACTAATCCATTAAGTATGTCCTAAAATTATATATTCTTTTCCTAATGATTCGTCAGTAGTCAAAATAAAAAAAAATGCTGGAATGGTAATTCTAATCAAAACCTGCTATATTCCTGCGGACCTCACATAACAATATATCATAACTGATAAAACTTATCTCGAAGCAGTTGACAGCTCAGGCTCGTCAAAGCAATTGCAGAGGTATTCAGCATCGGAAAACAAGTGCGTCTCATCACGCCTTTTTCTAACCTCTGCTGATGCGATTTAAAACTGATGAAAAAAAAAAGAACTCCAGAACACTTACAAAACGACAAAAAATTTACCAGTGAAGATATAAATCGTGGGTCTATTATTACTTAATTCATTAAAGTCTTGTGAACCCGCGCAACACTGGCACAAATTTCGTTACTCAAAATATCTGACAATGACAAACGCATAATCTAAATAATAAATGAACTAAGCATCAGATTCAAGCATAGAATTACACAAAATGCAAATGAAGACCTAAGAAAGTAAAGCAAACATTGGATATTAGTACACAAACATTCTAATAAGGTGAAATCAAACTTCTTTTGCACGTGTAAACATACTGTACAGCAAATGTATACAAACTAGGCCGCCTTCCGTTATTCACTGATTTCACTGGCCAGTGTTTTCAGTAACGTCAGCCATAGTTCCGTAACTGCTGACGAGCACTGATAGCAACTGAAGTTGGTTGATGATGATACCCTGGGCAAGGCTACATACATCCGTTTACTGAGATCACTGATTTTACTGGCGCTACGGAGTATCAGTGTTGTCAGGAAAACAATATTTTGGGCGAAAATTTAAAAGCTGAAGTGATCTAATGATAGAACAAATAATGATTTTTTGAGATATAAGGGCTGAAGCAGTTATTTTTAAATTGATATACATGCTTTTCTTAAATACTTATGTTTATTTAATGTGTGTTCATATATATTGAAGCATTTGTAGTTTGCAGTGTACAAAGCTTATACAGGGTGGGGCTGAATTCGACCGACAAACTTCGGGAGGTGATTCTGTATGAAAAATTAAGTAGAAAATATTCAGGACACTTTATACCTAAAACTAATATTAAAGGCAGTATTAGCCCTTAATCGTGGAAAATTTTAAGGGTATTTTGTAAAATAATGGAAATGAAGAGTCATTCAATAATGACAAGTTTAGCATTTCATTATACCACCAGGACTTTGAAATACACATTAGAATCACATCAATACCTTGCACCCTAATACAACATACTAGGGTGGCTACCCCTTTAACTACATGTCACTTTTCTACCATCAGGAACTACGAATGTTTAATGCGGTTTTCTACTAGAGAAACACGTCAGAAGTAAATAAGGTCGCCTTGTTGTAAATTCGTAGGACTAACCGTTTTCGTGTAAAATTCGTAAAAAAGTGGGCTGCAGTCAGACTGTTTCTTACTACGTAGGCAATACAGCATACACGTTTGAATGGCTGGCTGCCGTACCAACTGCTATGACTGAGAGATGGAAGAGAATGGAGGCCTAACATCTCATCAACAGCTAAAATCATTAGATACAGTAACACAAATAACTTAACAATATTAGAGAACCGGGAAAGGAATCGGCCATGACCGATATCAAGGGATTCAACCCATCATTCGCTTGGAGTGATTTCAGGAAACTATGGGAAACAGGATAAAGGATAGGCGGAATCGGGAATCGAACCCGTAAATTCCTGCAACGTGATACACTTGCACCACCTCGCTCGTTTACAAGAATGGAGGAATGTTGTTGAATAACGTTATCAGAAACAAGGTTACAGTACAAGTAACAAATTATTTTAGAACTGTCTGTGTTTTAACTGCTATTTTGTAATACCAGTTGTAACATGTAGATTTGAGCTCTTAACTACAGACATTTAAACTTTAAATACTGGTCATGTTAATGTTGTCATTTAAAAGGTATTTGTATTTTTGCTATACTGGGGCCGATTTTATTACTTAGAATTTGTAAGTGTTAATGTTAATTAATTTTTTGTTTTTATTTTTATAAAGAATTTTTAGTACGTAAGTAATAGAGCAGTTTAGTGCAGCACTGGGGTGTTTTGGACGAGACATAAAAATATTTTAAGTGCAGTAGAGATTTACGTACTCTTTGTCGGAGTGCATTTGGCAAAGAATAAGCACAGACGCGACTGAAGGAAGGGACTGTGGTGGCGAATGTACGTGTGTGAGCCACCAAGCTGCCGCGGGTAGAAGTCTTGCGCTTTTGAGTTCCACTGAAGGAATGAAGGAAGGATGTCCCACTGGCCAGTCCAGAAGGCTCTCTGAAATCCTCCCATGTTGCACCGGGAGGTTTAAAAATAAAGAATTCCCGGTAAAACCTCCATCTCAGTAGTGTTAATGTCCCGCCACCATGATTCCCCGAACAGAACATTTCAGTAATAATTTTTGGACGTATTTTGTTTAAACTCACGGAGACCCCTGAAATTTAAATGGTCTACCTGAGCATAGCTAGCAAGTGAAAACTATCAGTAATTGATAGACAAAATTGAGAACTTAATTTTCCGTATGTGTGTGCTGCACGTTGGTTTGTCGTTCTCCAGCACTTTGCTATGTTATCAGAATCAGAACTTACTTAACTATCCTTATTTTCACTTCTACATAGTACTTGAGAACATTCACAACTTATTTTCTCAGTATTCCTTTCATGTAGGCCTATGGTTATCAGGACGGCCAGTAAACTTTATTGAAGACATGAATTAAACGTATTATTTTATTTTGGACAGAGATTTTGGTGTCATCAGTAGTATTCAATTTTATACTGTAGTATTTGTGTGTACGACGTCATGTCACGATCTGTCTTCAATAGTCCGTTTTCTGTCTGTCCCTACATAAATTTGGTTTTTTTAATCACTCATTCCTGTGAAAATACTTCAATGATTGTAATATAAACAAGAAAATATTACATTCTGTAGTCTATTTGGATCCATAAAGTTCACTAAATTTACTGTTGTGTACTCTAATATACTTTGAATGTTATAAAAATTGTAGAGTATAATACATCTACTGAATACGATTACATAACATTTAATTATAACGTGTTCTTCTGGACGACCTCACAAACATTCCAATTCGTGTCCTCACTTTTAATGTCTTACCTTTCTTGATCGAGATGTCGTTATGACTGCGGATTTTTATATGAACTGCCAGAATGCATAACCCAGTTATACGAACATGTTTATTGATCAGTATCACGTAGGTACCAGAACTGGATTCTTCTCACAACTGCCCACGACCCACTGTTTTCGTACGTAATCCTCGTTAGTCGACTACAGCAATACATGTACAGGAACGTGAGGAATACGAATAGTATGTCTGTAATCACACACTGACTTTAAGCACACAGACAAATTATTGCGAATGTATCAGTACTCAATTGTTAATGTAACGTGTACAGTATGTCCATATTCCTCCATTATTGTCAACGAGCGAGGTGGTGCTACCCTATCACGTTGCAGGAATCTACGGGATCGATTCCCGACTCCACCCATCCTTGTTCCTGTTTCCCATGGTTTCCCGAAATCACTCCAGGCGAATGATGGGTTGAATCCCTTGATATTGGACATGGCCGATTCCTTTCCCGGTTCCCTGACATTGTTCAGTTCTTTCTGTTAGTGTATCTAATGCTTTTAGCTGTTGATAAGATGTTAGGCCTCCATTCTCTTCCATCCCTCAGTCATAGCAGTTGGTACGGCAGCCAGCCATTCAAACGTCTACGCCGTATTGCTTACTAAGTAAGAACTGTCTGACTGTAGCCCACATTTTACGAATTTTACACGAAAACGGTTGGTCCTACGCATTTACAACAAGGCGACCTTATTTATTTCTGACGTGCTTCTCTAACAGAAAACAGCATTAAACATTCGTAATTCCTGATGATAGAAAAATTGCATGTAATAAAAGGGGTAGCCACCCTAGTATTTTGTATTAGGGTGCAAGGTATTGATGTGATTCTAATGTTTATTTCATGGTCCCGGTGGTATTATGAAATGCTCAACTTGTCATTATTAAATGCCTCTTCATTTCCATTATTTTACAAAAATACACCTTAAATGTTCCATGATTAAGGGCTCATACCGCCTTTAAAATTAGTTTTAGGTATAAAGTGCCCTTTATATTTTCTACTTGATTTTTATAAGGAATCACCTCCCGAAGTTCGTCGGTCGAATTCAGCCCCACCCTGTATAGAGTTAAGGGGTTGAATCATACCTTGCTATGCATTTTAAAAATAATCGCTAGCCCTAACTATAATGTGCACCACTAAACAAACATAAATAACACGCGATATTATGCTTCGCTTTGAAAAAAAATTAGAAAAATATTTTCAGTCGTAAGTCGGGCTAGATGCATCATCAATATGTTAAAAATACAGCCAACTTTATTTTTAAAGTAAATACATTTAACAAAACGAACAAAATAAGCATTGGTGTTAATAGCCAGAATATCACGGAGAGATGCCATAGAGTTGCTAGGCAATGCAGACTGCAGCAATGTTTACTGATTTAACGTTCCGATATTATCGATCTACTGGCGGAGAAATATTTATATGTTTACTTAAGAATGTTCCCGTACTGCTGGCGGACACAGACGAACTGTCAGTGATACCGTAGCTGTCAACAGAAAACGGATGGCAGCCCTAGTTTTAAAATAAAAATAAAATAAATTCTGAAGCAAATCCAGTACTACAACATTGGAAAGAAAGAGACTCACTAATAAATTAGTTATGCTGTTATCTTCTTGTTATTTCATAGTTCTACCATACCCTGATTTGTATTAATTATTTGAGTAAAATATAATGTTTATATATCGCATCGAATTCTTTGTGACTGGAAATCCATTCATAGAGTGTTTATTTATTCGTAATAATATAGTTTGTTTTGGAAAAATTATATACATGCTTCTGACTGAAGTACTCCTGGCAGCCAATGAGAAAACAAGATAGTCGACACTAGCATTGCTAGCAACAAGGAAAGGAAACGATTTCACTAACACTAGTATCAATAGCAGCTGACAGCTAAAAAAAGATCATGTAATCATAAAAAAAACTATTTAACACAAAATTGCTGCTGAACAACGAAATGGTCGTAATTACAAGTTGCAAAATAAATTCTGATAAAACGAAATGATGACGATTGGAACTGGTATCGGCTGGCGGTATGCCTACGTCATGGGTCACGGCCCATTAACATATTTGCGAGCTGGTGACAACTGCAAGACATACATGAGACAGATAAATTTCCCTCGATATATTAAACTTCGTTTCAGTCTTCAACGCGAGTGGGGAGAATATTTTATGTTCTTGCTAATTTTCACTATCCCAGTTGACTGCCGCCACTAGCCTCGACTTACAGGCAAAGAAATTGCTATGAATAACATATAGACGAGCGTGGTGGAGCACTACCGAATGTGGTGTGGCAGTGGTGTTGAGCGGGTTTGAAGCAGTGGTATCGAGCATGGCGGAGCAATGATAACCGAGCGTGGTGGGGCAGTGATACAGAGCGTGGTGGAGCACTACCGAACATGGTGTGCAGTGGTGTTGAGCGGGTTTGAAGCAGTGGTACCGAGCATGGCGGAGCAGTGATAACCGAGCATGGTGGGGCAGTGATACAGAGCGTGGTGTAGCACTACCGAACATGGTGTGGCATTGGTGTTAAGGGGTTTTGAAGCAGTGATACAGAGCGTGGTGAAGCGGTGATACAGAGCGTGGTGGAGCAGTGATAATCGAGCGTGGTGGGGCAGTGATACAGAGCGTGGCGGAGCACTACCTAACATGGTGTGGCAGTGGTGTTGAGCGGGTTTGAAGCAGTGATACAGAGCGTGGTGGAGCAGTGATAATCGAGCGT
>PNEQ01066402.1:0-30898 GCA_003012365.1 Medauroidea extradentata | reverse complement strand
GCACGCAATATGCTCGTATGATGTCATGTCATGTCCCATCGCAAAGACTTGCACAGGATACGAACCCGTAACCCCACCCCTCCCACACCACAAACTTTGTACAATACCCGAGTGAATACTTAAAGGCAGGCCGTAATAATACTTTCGTATGTACGGGCTACAGTCCAAAGAGGTTTTATTTATGGTGGGTTGGCAAAAAGAAAACCGCAACTCCACAGACTTAACTACAAATTATTCAAGACAGGCCATGAGAGTTACTTCGCGTGTACAGGTTATAGTCCAAAGAGGTTTAACTATAAGCAAGAAATAAAAAGGAAACAAATTTTGAACTATTTCAGGTGTTACGAAAGATTATTCTTAAACACGTTTTATTTTTTTTATAGGCTTTCAAGGACGAATTTCCAAAAATCGTTAAATTACTTTTTAGGTATTTACTTGTGTTTCATTATAAGATAAAAGCCACCTCGATCTCTAACGGTTTAGGTGATACGACTGATTAGTCAAAAAACTGTTTTATTTTTTTACCGGCTTTCAAAAACGAATTTTGAAAAATCCTGAAATTACTTTTTAGGTATTTGCGTAAGCTTCATTTTAAAGAAAAAATCACTTCGATAACTCAGGTGGTTTAAGAGAAGGAGAGGATTTACTGTAAACGAACTAAACGGCTTTTCCCCTTAATATAAAAATTTCGAAAAATCCTGAAAATTGTTTCTAGACATTTGTATTTGCGACCTAACGAAGTGAATAAGACGACGATAGCCCGTCGGGTTCGAGAAATATCAAAGTTTTGCGAAAAATACATTTCACCCCGTTTCACCACCTTAATAGCCGAATTTCAAAATTTTCTTTCTTAGTGCGCGCCTACGCCACAAGGGGAAACTTCCCTTAAAATTTCACGTTTCTAGGTCCAGTGGTTTGGGCTGGGCGTTGATGATGAATGAATGAATGAGTCAGTCAGTGAGTGAGTGGGGCACGTCCTTTTATATATATAGATAACAATTTTAAAATATAAAATAAAAAATAAGCCGAACGGGAAGAAAAGAAATATAATGAAAGAATTATTTTTAATTTTTATGTTTATACTTTTTTATAAATTTTATGAAGGTACAAACAACCGTAGATTAAAAAAAAAAAATTAAAAACTATCGTGATTGTTTTGTAACAAATAGAAGCAAAAATAGAAATAAAACGCAAAGCTACATGGAGGCGATAAACGCAAGCGTTAATACTTGGGCTGAATTTATATTTAAGGACGTTTTTTAGGGAGAAATAAGAAGCCTCGAGATACACTAATTAAATGTAATGTTTGCAAAAATTATTATAAACCTTCTCGTGAAGAAAAATATTTAGCAACTGAAAAACATGAAAGTAATATAATAATTAAATGTGAACAATGTGGAGAGTATTAATATATATATATATATATATATATGTATATATATACATACATATATACATATATAAATATATAATGTCACGAAAAACTTCGAACTCAGTAAGGTCATCCTCCATTATCTAAAAATAATTTTTAAATTAAATAAAAAATAAATCGAAAACTAAACGTGAAAAAAGTTAATGTAAAATGTGACATTTGTGGAAAGGAATACAATCAAATTTATAAGAAAAATCACGAACGAAGTCAAAAACATATACAAGCTGCAGGAAAAATTTAGAAATGATGAATTCGATAATAATATATATGAAATTGTAGAAGCGTTTGACAATTGATTGTAAACTTATTCTATTAATTGTATTAATGATGAAATAGATCCAACGAAATTTTAATGCTATAAAAATTGTAATAAATAAAATAAGAGATTTCAATAAAAAATTATTAAAAGTAAACTTGCATTTTTCTACTCAATATTAAAGAGGATCTGGTGAGACTGAAGAATATCAAGAAATATCTTTTCAAACTAAAAATAAAATTATTCAAAAACAATTTTAGATAAATATTATGAAGGAAGTACATCAAAAATGTTATCTGATATGGGTGCATTTGGAGCAAAAGGATCTCAATGTGTGCGAAGCGTAATAAATAATCTAGAGTTAATAATAAATAAATATAATCCATTAAATGGGGCCTCTTATTTTGATTCCGGGGCCTCTTATTTTGATTCCCACAAAAATTAAAGACAAAAACGCAGTTATAAATGTTTAAAGTAACTATAAAATAGTTTCTTATAGTCTATTTTATCAGCATTACATTCTGTAAACAAGACCCTCAAAGAGTAAAAATTATAAACCGTTTGAACATGAATTTATTTATGCATTTGAAGGTTTACAATTTCTAAAATAATCAGATAAAATTACTTTGTTTGAAAAAAGAATTGGCATGTCTATTATTTATTAAGAAAAAAATTTACGTAAAAGTTGAAGGAAAAGACGAGGTAAAAGATTAAGAAATGTTAATAAATAAATTAATTAATAATGAAGAAGACACAAATAATATTGAAGAAGAAACTAATAACTAAGACAAAACAGAACATTTATTTAATTCATTAAAATTAACGGAAAATAAAACTGATAAGTGTATCAATATTTTATGTATTAAAAATGAAAATAATGATCACTATTGTTGGATAAATGTCTTTCTCGGCTTATTAGCTCTCAACTTTAATATAATACTAGAAAAAATTTCATCGTGATTGATGTTTACAACATTTATATTCTGAATAAAAATTAAATAACAACGAAAAAAATTGAAAAGAACATGAAGGTGTTCGAGTAGAACTTCTAAATAAAAAATAAATCATTAGTTAATATTTAAAAATATAATCACTCTTTAAAAGTATCTTTTACTATTTATGCTGATTTTGAATATTTAATAACTAAATTAGATACCTGTGAACAAACTCCTGAAAAAGCATATACAAAATATTATTAAAAACATGAGCCAATAAGTTTTTGTTATTACATGAAATGTTAAAATTGTGATTACAAATCTCCAGTATTTTATAAAGGAAAAAATGCCACCAGTATTTTTGTAAAAATGTTAATGGGGGAATCTGAAACAAATTAAAGAAATATACCAAAAAGAAATACCAATGATTCCTCTAACTAACGAAGAACAAAATAAATATTTAGCTGCAACAAATTGTCATATTTATGAAAAACCACTACTTACAGTTGTAAAGGGTGAACTAGTAAAAGACTCAGTAATGGACCACGATCATTTAACTGGAAAATATAGAGGAAAAGCTAAAAAAATTGTAATTTAAAATATCAAAGTCCAATTTTTATCCCCGTTTATATTCATAATTTATCCAGCTTTGACACTCATTTATATATTTAAGATCTTGGTAAATATGAAAATGAAAGCAGAATTGATTGAGTTCCAAATAATAAAAAATATATTTATTTTACAAATCATGTAGAGGATGGTGTAAAATTTACATTTATTGATTAATTTAAATTTATGGCCTCTAGCATTGGAAATCTTTTTAAAAATCCTACTAAAGAACAATTTCGGGAAACCTCAAAATATTTCTCAGAAGATCAACTTGATTTAGTTATTAAAAAATATCTTTATCCTTACGATTATACGGATTACGAAGAAAAATACAATGAAATAGAACTGCCATCAAAAGAAAATTTTATAATAATGTAATTAAAACTAATATTTTTGACGTAGCTTATGAATTTGCCCAAAAAATTCGGAGGATATTTAATATTAAAAATCTAGTTGAATGTACGGAATTATACAACAAAGTTGACGTTTTATTACTGGCTGATATTCTAGAGAATTTTAAAGAAGTTTGTTTAAAAACCTACAAATTAGAGCCTCCTTGGTAATTTACAGCCCCAGGTTTAGCTTAGGACGCTGTGTTAAAACACACAAAATTGAATTATAATTATTAACTGATTACGACAAAATATTAATGATCAAAAAAGGAACTCGTGGAGGAATTTCCCAGCGCTGTAAAATATATGCCTAAGCAAATAATAAATACACGAAAAATTTTGATTCTGAAATTGAAAATTCTTATCTCGAATGTTTAGATGCAAGTAATTTATATGATTGGGCAATGTCACAATTTTTAATTTCTGGGGGTTTTGAATGGGTAAATTGTAAACTTAATGACGTAAATTATTTGAATAAATATATTTAAAGTTGAGAGCAATTGAATTATGACTATATTTTAGAGGTTGATTTAGAATACCCAAAAGAATTTCACGATTTTCGTAAATGTTGACCTTTAGCTCTTGAAGATAAAATTCCAGCAAGATAAAAAATAAAAAACATACTACATTATGTGATAAAGAAAAATATGTTTTGCACTACAA
The DNA here is from genome assembly GCA_003012365.1 of Medauroidea extradentata. Classification (NCBI taxonomy): domain Eukaryota; kingdom Metazoa; phylum Arthropoda; class Insecta; order Phasmatodea; family Phasmatidae; genus Medauroidea; species Medauroidea extradentata. Next base: position 26,611 of record PNEQ01066402.1, on the reverse strand, counting down.
AAATTTAAAACAATATTTATCTCTAGGAATGATATTTAAAAAACGTTCACAAGGTTTTAACGTTTAAACAATCAGATTGGATGAAATCTTAAAATGAATTAAACACATAAATGAGAAGAAAAGCTACAAACAGTGTATTCATTATTCCTGCATTAAGAGCTTTAGGATCACTAATTGAGGGTGTATAAAATACTGTTTCAGATTCAAATAATGCTAAAAAGAAAGAGTAATAGTTAGACGAACAACGCAGACATAATTTAGAATTGGAGAAACTAGCAAAATTGGGAAAAGATGTAAAAAAATTCGAAAAAATAAAAAAATCCACTTGGTAATCTTGCCATTGAAAAATATTATTAAAAATTAAACATTTTAGCAGCGTGTTTATGATTGATGAGTTACGTAAATCACCAATTAAAAAGAAATGAGGAATAGTAAATTTAGATATTTCTAAAGATTTTATTACATTGTGTTTGTAATTGGAAAGAAAGTAATTATAATATTTTTTTATTCTATTAGAGGAAATCCAACTTGATATTCCAATTGATGCAAATAGATGCTGTTAATAACCAATATTTATATAAAGAATGAAATGGTAAATTACACGAAACTAAATTGAAAATTGATACTGAAATAGAAAATAAATTACAACATTTTTTAAAAAATTCAATATTATATTAGACGATGCTAAAATAACAATTGATACAGAAATATGTAAAAAAAAATCTGAATATTTAGATAAATAAATAACTGTAAACTTTGAAAATCCTACACAGTCAAGTAAAATTTTTATAACACACTCATTGATTTGAAAATTGATGAAAGATTAAGAAATTTAAGAAATTAGTGAACCCAAGAATAGAAGAAATCTATAATAAATTACAAAATTTAGATAATGGATTAAATAATGAATTACATCAAATTAAATTAACAAATAATACAGAAATATCTAAAAATTTACAAAATTTTGACACAGAATTAAGTAATAAATTAGATGATGCTAAAATAACGGATGACACAGAAGTAACTAAAAAAAATCTTAATCAGTCACTGTTAAATGATTGTGATACACTTGTTAATACGAAAATCAAACACACTACAAATTATTTTAAGAAAAATATATATGCTACATTAAAAAATTTGAGCCAATCATTTAACTTAAAATTAGAAGAAATAAATGAAGCAGAAATAGAATTTGATAAAAAAAAGTACTAGATAAATTACAAAATTTGATTCATTCATTTGCGTATAAAATAGATGTAAGTAATACTAAATTACAAAATTCGATCCAATCATTTAACTAAAAAATTGTAAAAATTAATACTAAATTACAAAAAATTCCAATGCACCAGATGGTGTAATTATGTTTATCGATATTATTTTTAAATTACATATTTTTTAATTAATAAAATAATATATTAAATAATATATATGTTTTGAAAAGTTTTTAAAAAATCTTGGGCTAAAGACCTTAGTTAGGTTGAAGATCAAATTAATAAATATGTAACATTTCCACATTTCAACGATTTTGTAACAACTGTAACTAGAATTAAGCAATCGGATAAAGTTTTTCTTCCATGCTTTGAATAAGATATTAATGTATAGTTTGAAGACAAAATACTAAGAAATGTGGCTAATCCAGCTAAACCTAGTGATGTTGTTAATTTAGAGTATTATCAATCTAACAGAATAAATATTATTAATTTAGTCGAAAAATACAGTGAGAATGAAAGAAAAAGTGTAATTTGGTAGTAATCAAACTGAATATATTTTTATGATGGATGGAGTAGTATATGAAATAAGAATTAAACCAAATGATTACAAACAAATTATTGAATTATATCACATTGTTAGGAATCCTAAAATGGAGCTCCCTAAATTAAAAAAAAACTTATTTTTTTTAAATCGTTTGATGTTAAAGAGGATGATGAAATATTTTTTAACAATTCCAAAAAGTTTTAATGAATCAAATAGTACTTCTGTTATTATTGAAATGGTAATGTTTTATAAATATCATTAAACCTCTAAAAATTCTTTAATTTTAATACGATATTTGCCATAATTTAACTTACATGTCATATCTATAGTAATAAGACCATAGTATTTATCCCAACATTTTAAACACACTTCTCTAAATGTTTAAGGTGAGTATCACCTTGTCGAAATATACAAAGAAAATCAGCATTAGGCCCTATCTCTTATTAGTTGTTTCGACACTTTTGAGTATGTTTGATCTAAATAAAAAAATAAATATTTTTTATGTCTGCCACGAGTAAAATAGTCTCTTGCCATAACTTTGCTATCTAGTATAACATCATCAAAAACAACAGAAACGTTACAATGGTCACCATCAGTCATTTCTTTGTATGAAGAGAAAAAGCATGCTACTGGTTCATTCATTAATTAATTTAATTGCTGCATCAGTATCTTCTCTTAAAACAATATATTTTGGTTGATTCAAACTTCTCGAACATACGTATAGAGTACCAAAATTCAACTATCTTGGGGCATATACAAAATTATCTATCATAAGAATGGTTTTACCACAATTAGATACGCCGGAAATCAAGCAACAAATGTTATCTGGTAATAATTCGCCATGACTTTTTTTTATTAATAATATTGTCTGGTATTCAATTTTTATGTCCCAATCAACCTCTTTAGGTTTGGTATTAATGTTATTTACAGTACAATTCTTCTATATAAATGAGTAAAGTATATAAGTTATCGGGCAAGAAATCAGTCTTAAATAAAATATTCCATTAATCTTTAGAAACAGAAGAACTTTCAGTAGGTTAAATTCAGTTTTACCCGACATATTTAACACCTGACATTACACAGGATAAAAGTAAGCTATATTTTACAGATCAAACTGGGGTAGAGAATGTAATCGAAATCCCTGTTGGTCAATATAGTGCAGAAGATCTTGGAAAAACTACAAAAAATATTTCGCCATTTGAAAACATGTTAGCTGGTACAAACGAAATCAATAATATATCAGTCGGATCAGATAAGGTAACAGAGGAAAAATAAAATGTATTAATGATCTGTTGTTCGATAAATTAAACTCTGTTGGTAAAATTTTAGGTTTTACACAAAAAATTAAGTCTTGGATAAAAATATATAATTATTCAGGCTGATGAAATTCCTGAAATTACTTCATTTCAAACAATTAATATTCACTGTAATTTTTTGCAAATGGCATGGTTCTGAAACATGACGAATTTAACCATAGAAAAACTAGTGTTATTGCTTCACAGAGATAAGAGAAAAGTACCGATGGGGCATTAGCAGCTGATACTGAAGCTAATCTGACTTTGTTTACTCAGGTTGCAATATGGCGGAGTGCAATTAGCTGTTCCTGTAGATTTATTGAGAAACGAGGTATTTTTTGGGCTTAAAAAAGTAAAACGAGTTTTTATCCTCGGCGCTAATAAATATAAGTCAATCTCCTGAAACTGATGAGTTGCCAGGTTTACAAATGGCTACAGGAAAACTAGATCGCCATTCACTCTCGTGGATGTTTTAAACTTTCCAATTACTTTTGGACAGTCACTGATGGATAACACGTACATGTAGTAAATAACAGGACTCAAATTTGTATAGTTTAGGAGGGGAATTGACAGATTCCAGGCTTCTAAGAAAGAACACATTTGAAGATGCTATTGCGTAATTTATGTAGAAAAATATTGTAAATAAACATGCATTTAAGGCAAGAAAGTTTGTCTTATTTTCCTTAGCTGATAATCAAAAGTCTTAAATTATTCTGAATAAATCACAGTTATTCAGACACAGAGAATGCTACGTAAAAGTCATTAGTTAAGTGATATTCTGACACCGCCAAATACCAAAATGCGCAGCAGACAGAACTCTCCTACCCGACTCACAAATGCACTGCACACCGAATAGTAGACTGCGGCCAGAAGTTACTGCGACCAAGCGAGTGCCTACATTCCAGGGTTGCCGTGCGCACATATGTCATACCCCTGCAACCCAGCCGCTAGGCAATTAACTTTGCAGCGGTGTGCTGCGGGTAGGTCTAATCAGCAGCTTGCAGGCGTCATCGTGCCTAGAGGAGATACATCACGTGTTTTGCTGGACCATCTGTCGCGCGCGCGTACATACACACACATAGCATGGCTGGGAGGCCATCCGTCTCTAGGGAAACATTCCACAACTACAATACACCACTGGCTATTTGACCTGGACCGCAACGTCCTGTCCTGTTTGCATTTAGTTAGACACAATGAATGTAATGCCTTTTGATGCATAGCATGTAGGTATATTATGAAAATTGAGGGCTTAGAAATTTTTATGTGTAACTTACACTGCATGTCATTTCTAAATTATGGCTTAATCTGTTGCATCTGTACTAGTTAATATCTTATAACATTTATTGTTAGCTCCACATTATTTTAATGTTATGAATTTGTTATGTTTAAGCGATTGTTGCGATGTGAGTTTGTTATGAACTGAACCATGTCCATGTAGCCGATGTACACCAATGCTAGCCGATGTCGCGTAGTTGCTAAACCTACAACAAAACTAATAATTCGATACAAACAGACAGGAAAGCTGGTATAGTCTAAGCTGCTAACAACAGATGTGTAACATATAACCTATGAACAATTCAGCAAAGGAGCACAGTCAGCAGATCCAGAGAAACAACACTAAACCGAGTTATACAGAACAGTTTCGTGGTGCAAGTGTTGACTTCATAAACGCTCTTAACTGTGTGACAATTACTCCTCTGGTGTGGATTTCATTGTAATCATAAACCCAGTCATATCTGCTGTATCGCCTCTGTGGTGTGAATAAGGCGTCTTGGAAACGGGATTAAATGGATGGCTAACAAGTCTATGAGCATATATGAACCGCCACCCTATGTTGTAAGCCTGCAGATTATTTAAACTAGCTAACAATGCTGATGTGTTACAAACTAACTGCTTATAACTGATGACTGTATTTAGTAAGGTACCCATGAACACAGTTACTTCACTGTACTCATACCTATTTTACTCGGCCAAACTCTTCGGGTTTAGTAAATACTGGTCACAATAAATTAGTCAAATAAAAAAAAATTCAAACAGGATCTCACTCCACATATTTCCGTGCAAACAACGCACGCTTTGGTACTGACATAAATAAAATAACAACAATATTTACTTCAATGCTACGTGTGTTTCATGTATGTACAAATGTGGTTAAAGTAGGCGTCACTTGTCTTTGCGCATACTGGAGAGCGAATGGGGTTGTTGTTAATGTATTTACGATTTATGTTCCTGAATATTATATATCCTCGCTTGGTTGGCACGTGTATCGAGTGACAAGGCACACTTCAATATTGGTTGTTCATATTTCAAAACTATTTAAATTATGGAGACAAGTATATCCACAACACAGTTCTTTTTTTAATTCTCGTTAACGGCCACTGGCGTAATGCATTCTGGTTTACTGTAATTGGAAGCGTGCAAAGTATTAATTTCGAAAAGTAATTATCACTTCATCAACAATATTTTAAATAATTAATCGAGCTTTTATTTGTAATCCAAATAACGTGCCATATTTATGTGACAGCAGAATAAACTTTACGGCTTTTTAAACAAATGAGTTAGCGAGTTTGCATTATTCGTTTGTGTTTTTATTTCTCGCGCGTTTTGCTGCTGCATGTAAAAAATTTATGTCCGGGGCATAAAGTTTATTTATTGCTTTTGCGAAGAATCCGGAACAGCTGCCCTCGCGCTAACACAGAGCGTGCAGTTATATGTTCAGTCTGGATCTACCGCGAGATAAATACGCGGGAGGGGAGGAGGGGGGTGTTTGTTAGCGCCACGGCGTCGAGGAGAGGATTTACTTTGGCCACACTCACATCAACACTGCAGCTCTGTCGTCTGTGCAGTGAAAAAAGAATTCTTTTCAGGTTAAAACCTCAAGTTTTGCAGTCTAGCATGACAATGTTATATGGGGAATCATCGAACTACTGTAATGCCTTGTTAGTTTACTCAAGTTCTGGGTGTTGTAGAAAGTATTACAGTTATGTCAATAGAAGCTGTGAACAGGAACAGTTTACATACCTGTGATTGGCTTCTAGAGCGCCAAGACGCTGAGAGATATAAACATGCAATCCTTGATAATGAAGCACATTCACACGTTACCTATTGAAACAGTCTAATGCAGAAATGTTTTCGCGGGAATCTTGAGTCCCTATGAACAAGTCATGTGCTACAGATGCTGCAGCTGGTCTGAAGATATTTACTGTCGTATATCGTATTACAACATGTTTTACTCCATTAATGTTGTACTGGATGCTGATTTAATATAGAAATAACATAAAATGTGTCTGACAAAATTTTCCGAGATTCAATATAAATGCTAGCGCGTCATAAAGATATCTGTTTTGTAGTTTCCCATAAAATATTTTTATGCGCAGATGAAGTTTCCCGCTATTACGACGGCACTACATTTTACGAACGTTGCTATCGACTAACGGTGTCAGTTTTATAAGTTGATGTTCGGGAATGACCTTCCAAGATCTACCTCCTAACATAGCCTAGCCACGAGCTACGTGCTCTGACGGCAAGAACGTAAGACAGAGGATTATCAGACCTGAGAGACACAAGTTTGGTCGAGTGAAACCAGCGCTTCCGTGTTCGAAACGTTCTGACATTAATTACCGGTCTGGTCATACTAATTGTGGAATTCACCGGTTTTCCTAAATCACTCCAAGCGTCGATTTGTGTGGTTTTTAAAATACCACTATTATATCCTTCTATGTCACCGAGCCTCTGATACATTAACTCCGTGTCTAAAGGCTTCCTTGACGAAAAATCGTTAAGTCCTATCTACATATATGCTGCTCTTGGTAAAATAAGCACTTTTGAGGATCTTCTTGTCAAGAATATTAATATGTTTTATTTTGGTTTCAGACGTTAACTTTGAAGTACGGCGAAATCATTACAATTCCATCATTATGTACAATGTTATGTCTCTAGGGACAAGTGGCAGAAACAGCCTACACCACTCGACTTAAACGCAAAAAATTAGTAAGATTTAAGAAGTTCTCTATTTATTGTTACTAGCCTAAATATACTAATGCATTTCACTGTCCCATGATCGAAGTTCCGTGAACTAAATGAAAGAACTATATGCTCTCTCTCTCTCTCTCTCTCTCTCTCTCTCTCTCTCTATATATATATATATATATATATATATATATATATATATATATACATACACGCTTCTATTGGTACGAAGCTCATGAAATAGTTCCTAGGCGTACGTTACTGGGACAGACTGTATTACGCTTTAATTAACCAGTGTCTCATGCAACGAGAAAATAATAATTTACTGTTTGTGCGGGTTACACAGACCGATGTATCATCGACGCATATTCTTCTGAAATATCGAGAATTATCGGGTATGGCTGATAAAAAAAACTCGCTTGCGCTCTAGTGATTAAAGATTTATATTTCCGTGATTTATTTGACGTCAGTTGGAACCCAAACTTCAAAATAAACGTTATTAAATTCGACTGGATTTGACCAAGGTGTCACTTTCGAATTAAAACATTGTTGATGCGAAACCCGCTGATAAAATATCTGTGTTTGTACGCAGCTGATAGAACTCAGTTCAGGCTGGTCTTCACTATACCTTGCATTCACGTCCAGGCTTAAAGTTGGGCTCATAGATTTTAATAAATTGCTAAATATCCTGTACTGGCTGGAGTGATACTCAAGACATACCTCTAGTGTAGGTTAACATAATTAGATCCACACAGTATAGTTGAGACAGGCACTGCAGATCACAAACACGCACTGTAGGCAATATATTTTGTTTAAATTACAAAAAAAAATATTCGAAAATTCAGTAATATGTCTGAATATTTACAATTTATGTTCATTGTTGACTATTTTGGCTATTGAAGTTCCAATTATTTTTTATCAAAGTACAAAATATTTGTGATATGAGATTATACCGAATTATAATGCTTTAATAAATGGTGTAAAAGATGTCGCTCACAAAGCTGTAAATGCTTATTTCAGTGCTTGAAGCAATGGAAGAGTCTCAGAAGAATTCCCTGTGTAACCGACTAAGGTGACGCAACTGTAACACGTTGTATTTGCATTTGGGGAGACTCGAGTTCAAATACCTGCTCTCGCCATCCTGACTTCGGTTTGCCGTAGTTTCCCGAGATCTCCCGAGACAACTGCTGCGATGATCTTACAATAAATGTGACAATTGTATGTCATGTTGTTGGTGATATTAGTCTAGTGTAAAGTAATATGTTCTACTATAGAGCTGATCTATAGTTATTGTAATTGTCGAACAAGTCTTGTAGCCCCTTATAGCTGAGCATCAACTATGCCAGGACGAAGCTGCGTTGTTCAAGTGGAGTAGTCCCCAGGAGAAGAGGGGGAGGGGTATGAAGGGGTTGGAGTGTCGCCGACAGATGTTAGCGTGACCTTTGGTCTGGTGTTTGTTCAGCTGGAGTACCGCCCACGCAGCTACCTCGCTCGATATATAGCTGGCTGCTCTTCAACCACGTGACCACATTGCAGCCTCATAGTGTAGTCTCGGCTCTCAGTAGCATTGACGTCATGCTCTCACATATCGCATACCTTGATGAGATCAATGCAAGCCTCGCCACGTGACCTTGAAGTCTGCCCTGGCCACCGAGCATCGCGCACTACCTGGACTGTTTCAATGTCGTCGCACATCACTGATTGATATCTACTTAGGAATGCCATTCTGAGTGCTTTACACACTTGTATAGGCAGTTCGGAGTAAAGTGAACACTCTAAAGCGACCTGCTAAACTTCTATTTTCAGTCAATTTATATCTTTCCGCGCATAACGACTAACAACGGGAAATGACTAACCTCTCTGGACACATCAGTTAACGTTTGCAGGTGGAAGATAAATTGTGCAGTATGTAGGTACCTGTAGATAAAAATAGTTTATTAATTATATCAAATGCAATTTTGTCGATTTCTGTTGATTTAGATCCAGCAATTTTGTATTTAAATAGGAACGTACATGGAACTATATTACGTTATTTCGCTGCCAACCATACCAACTGTAAGGCAACTATAGTTAATGTTGAATTATATGCAATAACGGCTACTGATATTTCCCAAAGGTTAAATTTTTAGTGCAAACTTTATCCTGAACTACCTATATTCCATTACAGGTCCTCTATAAATCTCTTAAACTTCATTGTCACGTTGTCGCAAATGGCGAGCATGTGTGTGTTTTTGTTCCTTTTTAGGTATGAAAGTCTTGACGCCGAGTCTTTTGAAAGATATAGGTGAATACAGGACACATTTACCTTTAATATGACGTCATAACAAGGTAGGGTGACCACTGTATGTCTGATAGAGGGAAGTTGTCAGTGAGAAAACAACACACCAGTTAGTGGCTTGCTCCTAGAGTCTAGTGTAAGGCGCGTTGTGTGTGTTGTGTGGTCCTATTGCTACCGCACTTGTACACCTCTAACGCGCCAAAATACAGCCACCCAGGCCGCCACTTAAAGAGTAAGTCATTAAAAAGTACTTCACATTCTCATTGCAACACACACTCAAACACCAATATACACACATGGGAGCTTGTTTGTGTAGCAAAGATATCACTGGCCTATCCATGCACAGCCCAAACTCTGGACATAGAAACGTGAAATTATGACGGTGGGGTGGATTCCCCTCAAAGTGTAAGCGGTCATTGACATAGACTTTTATTTTATAAATTACACCCCTGAAGAGGGAAAATGAGGTAAATATTTCTTTTTCTATGGCTTGAAAATATAGAAAAAAAGTGAAGATATTTTGGTCAGCACTTAACCTCTACGTCTTTAGCGCTGGTGAGGGGTGTACATGATGTAAGAATGGAGCGGCGCCTGAATGAAAGGGTGGGGGAAACAGGAGATCCCCGAGAAAACCCGCCGACCAGCGACATAATCGGCACGATTCCTACATGCGAATACCCAGGGACTGGGCCCGCTAAATATTGCACCCGTATGGCGTTGTTGGGGGACGAGTGCTCTATCCACTACGACAACACGAGACCCACGTCTGTGTAGAATGAACCCGGTGGTCTATCGTCGTGATTCTCATTTCACTTCTAAAAACGTCTAAGACGCGGTTTCCAGCTTTCTCGAAATTTTTCCTTTCCTTTAGAACAGTGAAATATGTGTTTGATTACTCCTCGATGTCTGTCGAACCAGTCAATCTATCGAAATGCTCATTACGTCAGAATAATATTTACGTAAATACCCAAGCGCCATATAAAGATTTTTAGAAATTTTACCCCAAAGAGGTGGGAAAGATGGTACAGTATGTGTTCAGTTACTAATCGATATATCGTACAGCCTTAATTTTTTTAAAATTATTAACATGATTTTAAACAATGATAAATCCTACTAAAGTAGCAAAAAATTAAATTAATAATGTGAAGCTCTGCCCTTAAAAGAATAAAAAGAGATAATAAATTATTAGATTAATATTTGATATCTATCAATCCAGCATCTGAATGAAACGCAAACACCGTAAAGTTAGCTCAAAAATTTGCGAAATGTACATATTTAAAGGTCAAATGAGTTTAACGAGATTTTAAAAAGTCCTTGGTTTTTCATAATTCCGTACAAACGTGGAGTTATTTCATACTTTATATGTATGGTTACATAACTACAAAAAATGTCCCAAATTTTTTTTTATTTCAATTTTCAAGAGGACAAAATAATGTAAAAAGTGATTTCACAGAATACAAAATATATCTACACGATATCTCTAAAAGCAATGTGTGTGTGTGTGTGTGTATATATATATATATATCACAGTACTTTTTGCTTCAATAGATGCCTGTGACTCCGATGCCTTGACATTTCTTCCACTGGGCTGAACAGACTAATAGCGACGGGGAAGACATGAAGTTTGTATACCTTTAACAACAGACGACAGATGAGCAAGTAGCTAGTAGGAACTACTTCACGCTCCATGTGAGGCACAGTCCTACTTGGTTTGGTCTGCTTTCTAACTTCGGAATAAACCATGACCTAACTGGTTTCCAGCTGTCCTTGGTAAGTCCTTCCCCTAGTCTTATATCATATACTGATGGCCAACTGACTTTAAAACGGAAGTGGAATTAGTTCCCAACGGTGGAAAGTGTGGGGAGCAAACCCCAACTGAAAATCCTGTTGGTTTGGAAACAGGTCTACCATCAAACTTTCTTTGTGCAACGTTTGTAACGCGGCCAAGGGAATTTGAGGTTACTGATAAACTTCAGACTAGCCTCGGAAACTTGGGGAATATAACAATTCACAAACGGAAATGAATAAAGGATAAACGATTAGGAATACCGTAACAAATGAAAACTGCAGCTTGGAACGTGAGAGTTCTTACAATGAAGAAATAGAAATTCTGAAGGACCTAAGAACACATCGGTTCAAGATTACCTGTTTGACTGCATCTAAGAAGAAATGAGAGGATGTCAGGAATATGAAGACTTTTCCTTAATGTACAGTGTAGCGCATGTCAACTTAGGTTTTTTTATATTTTTGTTATTTCTTTTATTTTCTGTTTTGTTCCTTGTTTTATCTGACCAGATTCAAGTTTTGGAATTTCATGTTGTGTATGTATATCTGATAACTAAAGCATACTCTACTTATTTATGTTTTCTTGTCTTATTTTTAGTTTTCTTTTGACAGTCATTTATTTCGTCCAAGTCCAAGCAAATAAATCCAGTCAGTAATATCAGAGTTTTTTTGACAGATACAAAATTTCCTAAAGATATGGCAAGAAGAAAAGTAACATCTTAATATAACAATCATTACTATTCAAACTTCGTACTAAACTCTAGTAAAAGATGGTTATGGCAGAAACCACAATATTTTCTAAGTCGTGACAAATCAAGTAACGAAAAAATACAGTTATCAACATTATTGAAAATTCATTCCATAAGACATATTTGTGATGGCTGCGCAGATCAGAACATAAACTAAATGTGATTGGTGTGCTGTGTTACTGGCTAACTAATGAAGCCCCTGTAACAGTAAATCGAGTTGGCGTTCACTTCCCTGTTGTAGGACAATCATTCTTGCCATCGGACAGAATATTTGGACATTTGGAAAAAATTTTAGAGCCAAAGACGCAATCATTTCCCCTGATGAATACTGTCAAATATTCCAAGAACATGGGAATGTTTTTCATTAAAGGGTCAACTGTTCTGACAGAAACTGTGTAGAAACCAATAGGGCAATGGCCCCTGCGAAAAGGCCCATTATCACGAAGTCCGAAATAGGAAATCATTTTGTCAAAGGAGAAGTAAACTACAACATATACATCGGAGAAGGGAAAGGAATTTGCAGGAAAGGAAAAAATTTTTTTCATTTCCTGAAAACTTTTGTCTCTAGGACACACTAAATTTTGCATATGGACGACTCAAGTCATCTTGTTCGGTTGTCGTCGTACTGATGTCTATCACCACTGTGAACACAGAGGGCGCTGTGAGACACTGGGGTGTGACCACGGCCATAGAGGAACAGGTCTGGACAATGACGTTGAACATTGACCCTCATATTGGCGCCACTGGCACTCTGGTGTTGGTTAACAACAAAGTTCGTGTGGTAGCCGCTAGGAACTCTGGTAGTACGAAGCTATATTGTACTGTTAAAACAACACTTCAATACTAGTGCTGCTTTCTGTCATAAACAAGTCAACTCAATAACATTGGTAGATAGGCTTGTGTTCAGACTTGTAGTTGAGAGACCGTGAGTGAGCACTCCTGGGGGCGTCATGGGATACATTATTGCCGACTCTATGGCTTCTTCTGCTCCGTTCTGTGAGACCACTTCTTTGCCATGCGCATGCGCAGTAGCTTCTATCTATCTACTGTATGGTCGGTCCGAGAGCTTCTGCCTTGTCCGCTCACAGTAGTGTGTTGCCATAACTGGAATCATAGTCTATGCTACGTGGGTGGCGTTTCATGCGCGCGAGAATTATGTTTTGAATTACGGTGATATATTTAGAATATATGTAGTGTGTGCCCTACCCCTCCCGGACCAGGCTGGGGTATCAGTTTTCACACGCGAGAGTAAGTTTTGCAGTCGAGTTCCCCTTTTTGCTGTGACATTCACGTCTCACGCTCTTCTTGTGTTGACTCAGATATTCATGTTTACATTGGCCTTGCCTTCCCCACAGTTGCGTGTTGTGTGAATAAAACATTCAGGGAGATAGCAGAGTATATTCCTCCATTTATAATATCGTTATGAGAGCTCAATACAGCGAGCTCCAAACAATATCATACCGCATTACGTGTCGCGTATGTTTTATGTAGAAACATTGTAGGTTAGTGAGAACTGAAGGGCATTATGGACAAAGACAATGGTAATCCTCTCTCTCTCTCTCTCTCTCTCTCTCTCTCTCTCTATATATATATATATATATATATATATATATATATATATATATATATATCGCAATAATGATCTCATATTGTGCATTTCGACATAAGAGATTAAGCAATATGACCACACATGGCAACACAGCGCAGTAGTGATAATATTGCAGACCACATTTTAATAGCTCATTACAGCAATTAAATAGTCATACGCGTTTTATTTATTCTGTAGTTGCTAATATTTAGTTTGTTGTGTATTATATTAACTAAAAATGTAATTTATAAACAATGATTATTTTAATTGAATTACCACGTCAAATTGTAACTTATTTTTACATGTGTAAAACTCAGTTGTGACACATCGTGATTTATCACTGTCTTACCCAATGCCCTTCAATTATAAGACGATCTCACAAAAATGTATGAGTACGACAGGACAACTGGACTTGCGACTTACAATTGTTGCAGAACAAACCAATATAGCAAACAGCTGTTCTCTTGTTTCTGTACAATGTTTACGTGGTCGTCATACGACACCGGTTTTATTACATAAGCAATTGCGTGTATTCACAAACTCACACATTATTATAATCTCCTATTGCAACGTAACTCCGTTGAGCTCATTAAGGTTGTCCAAGTGCGATAAAATGATAATTTTATATTTTTATGAAATATTGTCAGTTTTTTAAACGATACTTGTGAGTACATCTGACTCTTACGAAACAAATTTAGCTCTCATAGTGCTCTCATAGTTCTCTCATAGTTCTCTCATAGTTCTCTCATAGTTCTCTCATAGTGAAAACCAACTGACCTACTTAAACAAAATAATTCACTGTGAACTTACATCCCATGAGCTATGCAATAAAACAATAAAAAAAACACAACGTAATATATTGAATTTTAAAAAGTCGCAAAAGTACAGAATAAAAGTGGCAAATTCAAAATTTTTTTTAAAAAATACAAAACCAGTTCGCGGGATTTTTTTCAAATGTTTTATTACGTAGCCCATAGTATGTCATTTCACTGTGAATTATTTCAAGTACGTAAGTCGATTAGTTTTCACTATTTGTATGGCAGCAGAATATGCAAATTTTTACTGTGACACACCGTTATGAGAAAAGTACGCCAGCTAAAATTATTTCTCAACAGAAAACTTTACTTACAGTTGTCCTGAAAGAATATACACACATGAAAGGAATGTTGGTCGGATTTACGACCCCTCCGTAGCGACGTACAGCGGCGAGTTAGAGTAAAATGGATAGCATAAAACTTTCTGCGTGAAAAAATACATACATGTATTCCAAGTTTCATGGTTATCGGTCAAACGGTCGTTGAGTTTATCGATATCATACACACATACATACATATATACATACATACATATATACATACATACATATATACATACATACATACATTCCTTATATATGTATATATAGTTATTAATTTATTTATATTAGAGAAGCCATTTTTGTACTAACCAACTCATTTCACTTCAATAGCTAGATTGTAAGGCTGTTTCTGATGTAAACTCTGTAACGTTATTTTATAATTGTCTTATGTGTGCAGAGAAAATGTCCTCTTGCTTAACAGTGTAGCCTGTAGTGACAAACCGTTGCTGTCTTGAACGTATACAAATTTTATGTATTTTACATTGTTATTAAAATTAACTTTTGCACCCAGACTATTAATAAAGGGGTAGTGTATATGGTGTGGTTTGAAGTTTAAATTTAACGACAGTATAATAATTTCAGTCAGTTGGCTCGGGTAGATGGAGAAAGAATTGTTTTCATTGACTTCCTGCAGCTATTCAAACTTAATAAATGAAATTATTTTATCGATGTTTAATTCAAACCGCCAACCATATATTCTACGTCTCATATCCTACTGTTAAAGACACTGGTACATCGCCAGAATATTTAACATAGGCTCCAGTAAACTGTAGTATTTGTATCGTGACTCGTGTGAACAGTTTTCTGGCAAATCACACACGTTCTGTGTTCAAACTGTACAGTTATAATTTGGTCTGTTGAAGAGGAACACGTGCTACATGTAAAATATAGCCAATATAGCCTTCAGTGATATATATAGCATGTTGGAGCCTAATAAACAATCAACTTTGCCAGCGATTTAACAGTTTCTCTACCTGTTGTTCAAACATTTATTTGAAATAAAATGTACGAAACAATTCAATCACTCCAAAATGGCAATCGTCTCACTCTTATTCCTCTTTATTGGCGTGAAGAAAATGTGCACGTGCCAAACATAATTCAATCTATCAATACGTGTTAACGATCTTCAGTTTTTTATCTCAAAATATTGTTGTAATATATCGCTGCCTCTAAGTATCTGCTTCTCAGCAGTAGATCGTGTTGGGTCGTTGACGTAGACAGTATGACAAGGTAGAGTCTAGGGCAGTCGAGCCTCACTCGACCCGACAACACTGCTACATTTGGCAACACTTTGTATAGAAGGCGCTGCTCCTTGCAGTAAGCCCCGCCCTATTAACACCGCGTAGAACTTCAAACTGTCACTCAACAGCCGCTAGTCACTTGCCGGACTGGTAGTCTCTGCCCTTTAACTCTCTCTTCAATATCCCTTTCGTTAGTACAGATATTTTAGCAGACATTTCTAAGCGGGGGAATTCCGCTGTATGATATTTGTGGGGAACAATTTGTTTACTAATATATATATACATACATACCACGTTAGACTTTAGTCCTGTCATACGCCTTCAAAGAGGAAATAATAGTGAAAATAGCTGAAAATGGCTTTAGAACTTTTCTCTCCAGTCTCCGTGAGATGAACGTGACAAGTAAAGACTGCAATATGTAGTTGAATCTTCAGACTTTCAGAAGGCGCAGTTACAGGATCAAGTTGCAGATATAATGTGCTTGTTGCTGAACAACTAACAACTAACGTGGTCGTGGAAGCCAGGGACTTTAAGGTCGACTATTGATTGCTTGTCTCTAAGCTCAATCAGCTCAGCCGGTGTCTGACTTCCCTCGAACACTTCTCTTATAAAGCGACACACAGACATGCAGTATTTATGTATCTACAATACTGCGTCATACATGTACAGATCATCGCTGTAAGTCGCGATAGGCCAGCTCTCCCCTAGTAAACTATACAGCATGTCTACGAACAAACACATAATATTCACACCGCGCGAGTCCTGGACTATATTGAAGACGAAAATGTTAGCTGATACTTTGCATGCACAGTGTGGCAACACTGCGTTCCGCAGGTATCGTTCTAATTTTACTACTACTGTTCCGACCTGCATATTATGGGTACGAGTAGTCCACGAATGATTCTTCCACAAAATATTTACGAGTACAGAAGTGAAATAGCCGGTAGAACAACTAACTCAGTCACACACGCCAGCAAGATGACGGAAACACCTACCGCAAATCAGAGTAAGGTGGCTGTCCTGCTAGCCGGCAGCCTGGCCAATAGGAAACCTGCAGTAACATGCAGGAGCCAAACATACACGGGGCTGATATCAACAACCTCTGGCAACCAATAAGCGGCGAGTTCGCCCGTACCGAACAAGCCGTCACGTCTTAGCGACACGAAGTTTTCGCGTAAAGAACATTGCCTCAGTTTGTTTCAGTGACTTAACGTGCACATCTGCAGCTTTGCTTCATGGTTATTGGCAATGTGTCTTTGTGAAGTGACGGCTGTGGCAATAACATTAAAGTGACTGCAACACCACACGTCTATGATTTGATGGTAGACTCGCAAGACACGCGAGAATCAAAACCTCCTATCACTGGCTGATAAGCAGTATTACTGACGCGTACATAAAGCACTGAAACAAACTGGGGCAACAATCTACCGGGCCCTTGACGTTTACTTAACGTAACGTGCACGTTATAATACCTGGACGAAGAGCGCGAGAAGAAACTTTCTCCGTGCAGTGCTGCCACATGCTGCTTGTTAAATGTTCACGTACAATATCTTCCCACTAATATTTTCGTCTACAATTAAGCCCAGGATTAGCGCGGTGTGTTTATTATGAGTATGTTTCTAGACACCCTGTATACATCAGGTGAGTGTCTAGCACATAGAGGTGACTCGCATTTACAACTCTGGTACAGTTTATGCAACATGCCGCGGCTAGTCGAGTACTTTAGTAAAATTCCCTTTTCCGGCCAGCTGCTGTCCAACACACTAACCAATAGGACATCGTCTACAGTACGCAGTAGCCAATAGGACATCGTCTACAGTACGCAGTAGCCAATGCAATAAGACACACGACCTGTATATTGAGCATCGTGCGGCCAATAACCCACCGAGTACACACATATACATAAATACATACATACATACATATATATATATATATATATATATATATATATATATCACAGCCATTAAATGAGGTCCGCGGTAGCCGAGGGGTCAGACCTCTCGCCTCCCTCTGAGGCGATCCTGTTTCGGTTTCAGGCGGGGTCGGTCCCCCGATCTCCGCATGTGGGAATCTATGCCGGACGATGCCGCTGGTCGGCGGGTTTTCTCGGGGATCTCCCGTTTCCCTCGCTCATTCATTCCGGCGCTGCTCCATACTCATCTCATGTCACCCCTCACCAGCGCTAAAGATCTCGATGTTAAGCTCTGACCAAAACCTCTGCACTCACTCACAGCCATGAAATGTCGTGTATTTTCTGTCGTCAAGAGTTTACACGTGTACAATACACACAAGAATGTTGTTTAATTGTAAAGCTTAATACCGTGCGACTGAATTGAAAGGTTGCTGCCGTTGCAAAGTAATTCTTGTTCGTTGTCCAACCTTGCCTCAGGGGGCGGGGTTTCCCATTCACGTATCGAGCCTGCCGCTTGCTGGGGCATGAATAAAACATGCCTACCCCCTTCTTCCCCCCTAACATGACTGAACCGTGGGTGGACGGGTCTATATCTGTGTAGTCCAGGGGGAGGGGGGTAGTAGTACACTGCGCTTGAGCACGGCGTGGCCTCGCGAATATTTCATGGCGCCCTCCAGCCTTCCTCTCTTGTTTATTCCGTTATTCCTGGCGCTCCAGGGTTAGGGGGGGAGGGGGAGGCGAGCAAGTTCAAAGGCTATGTTATCAAGTTTTTTTGTGACTTCGTTATGCAGCCCGCTGCGACGTGTGACGTGAACGACGATGGAATTTATTTCGTACGCCCGAAGTTGCCAGCAAGGGCGGATATACGCTCTCCTTGTACCGGGGTAGCAATTATGTTTGACGCCCTGCCCATGCTTCTTCCTGGCCACCTTCATAAACCCTGCCAGGAACTTATCTTGCTCTGAGTGGTGTAGCTGTGCATTACAGCAAGAGCTTTGCAAACAAACTTACTAATCATTTGAAACATCCGTTCCTATCGAACAAAGTTCTGAACAAATGGGATTTAAATACGTTAGTTGTAGATCTCCAGCTCTGTTTACTTTTCTGGCCACTTCGCTGTTTTACTTTTGCAGTGTATGTGACAGTGATAGTAATAACAATTAGTAAGTGTATTTATTGATACTCCACTTTGGTAGGAACAAGCTCGATATAAACAATGTCTTCAGAGAACTACAAATAATGACTGGAACAGCGGCTAATATAGGAACAAGGGAGTGTTGAACATTACAGGGCAGCAATAAAACACTCACTTCTCATCAGAGAGGACCCTGGCTCGAGAAGGTCACTCTGTGTTCCATGGTTTCCAGATATCACTGCAGGCGAATGTTGGGATGATTCCTTAACAAAGGTCCTGCCCTCCCCCTCCCTACCCATGTGTTGTGCGAGGCCACGTGAAACAAAACAAATAGAAATGAAATAAATAAAACTATATTCGCTTAGACTCGGTCTAGCCTGCAAGATCATTGAACTTGCGAATATTGTCCTGTCTCTTCTTATTGGTCGCTTAGCACGCGTACATGTCATGTCCACAGTCATTTAGTAACTAGTTATTTCGCATTGTTCACTTGGAACGCAGCTTCCTGGCATACTATAAACTAAATATTGACCATTACAAGTTTTCCCTTGCCCGTTGTCAGGTCTGGTCGGGATTAATGACTGGTTCAATTAAAAACATTTAAATTAAATTGTCTATTTGTTTCTAACGTTACCGAAATTGTTCAATACTTACATAACATCAAAACATGTTTACCTTCAATTAGAAGTCTAATTACGTAAGCGCCGGCTACCGCGCGCTTCAAATATGTCGTGTTTGCGGAAATAGTTTTTTTTTTTTTTTTTTTTTTTTAACGAAACTATTCCACATGTGCAGACTCCGGAAGACGGAATGTCATTGTTAAGACAAGCTTCCACGTTCATTACAAACACAGCCTTGAAGCTCTCCAACATAGCTTACACCGAACATTTCATACTGCCGTACTCCAACATGTAGGCCTACTAACTAGAAGCTCAGATATAAACGTGCAATGAACTTTGTAACAGACTTTCCAACAATACAGCTATACGATCGTCACTTGAAGTCCCATAGTAACAATGAATTGACGGGAATCTCGCAAGATACTTTAGTGCTTAACTCGGTGTGGTGATGCGGTAGTTGATATTCGCTTCATAGTTACCCTTAGATCTGTCATTTCTCAACCTCTGTCGTACAAACCTGCACAAGGGTTGCGGCCACATTAACATCTGCAGTTAGTATATAATATCCCTACACTTCACCAGTTGATTGGCATCTTTGTATCACAAGTGGCAGGTTGAAATTATGTCAGTCACGTGGCGCGGGAAAGGTCTCATCTGGAACTTTCTTATCAAAACCTGCCTCTGCTCCACACTCTGCCGTTACCTTTACAGTTCTCGCTGATATATCGTCGCCTCTCTTGTGGCAGCCATGTTGTTTTCTCTCCGCCAATATCACCGCGCCGATCAAGCGCCATACAACCACTGCCCTCGCTCTGTCGCTATCTGTCCAGTCACAACACGTATACTATGTGTCAATATGTTCTGTGTTCATATATCTTGTAAGGGCGCTCTCAAGGGCACTTAGCGGTACAGGTATCTGACGTGCAGTGTATGACGTCACAAAGGAGCAGTAAGCGCTCGACATGCGAGGCGAGGAAGTAATGTGGTGACGTCTAGTGAGTTGTCTCGTAATAGTACTGAGCTACCAAGTATGTATTACTATACCGTGCCACAGTTACGTCAGAGTGACAGCTGGCGTTATCTGGCATGTACAATTACCAGAAGCTCGTCTGTGTTAACACCTTAACTTTCACACCAGTTTTATGTTGAGTATCGCAGTTGAACGAAGTCCTTGACACGCCATTCCTTACAACAATTATGGTCCATTTACGCCAGTAAGATCACTTTCTGTAGTTGCATGGCACAAGTAGCTACTTCTTATAGGACTGGTGTGTCCAATAAATACCGCTGGCTTCTGACTTTGTACAGTAATAATCAGTCGTTTCCTGTTTCATACTATTTCGGATGTAAACGAGTAAACTATCTATTATATTTGGAGTCATCTCGGTAAACTCTGTTAATCTGAAATAAGCTTAACCGGGTCCTGTGCCCTCCTGAGTATAACCACTGGCCATCTCGCTCGGCTCGGCGGTAAACTGGCCAAGGTAAGTTGTAAACAAACTTCAAGTTACTGGCACAAAACAGTTTTCTGTAAACTGTATATTCAGTTTAGTGACACAGCCAGATGTCGCTATAGTTACTTGGCGGCTAGACTGCTGGTGAGAGAATGGCCTCTTTGTCTCCTAGCAGTTGTCGGCGGGTGCGAGGTTATCCCAGACAAATTACACTCTCATATCGCCCACCTCTGCTCCGACACTTCTCTGACATCAGCGACAAAACACCCCCCCCCCCTAGACCACACGCCTAACGCTTAGGACCAGGTGTTGTTCACGAAAATAAAATAAGGACGTTCAAATAGGGAAAATTCGTAACATTATATCTTCATGAAATAATGTTAGTTTTGTACATACCCACCGCGAAAACCAACGAACATAGTGTAATGAAAGAATTCACAATGAAACTGCATGTCACGTCTGTAGTCTATAAAAACTACTAAGAAATATTCCTGCACCTAAAAAAATTGTTACAAGTAGCAAATAATTAAATATTTCAGCAATTTATTTTAATACATTGATATTTTAATGGATTTTTAATACGTCAAGCCGTAGCCCTTGCCACGTAATTTTAATGTGCTTTTTATGCACTTTGTTATTTTCATTGGTTTTCGCTGTAAATGACAACGAAAAACATGCAAATTTTGACTTTGAAATGTCACTATGGGAAAACTGGCCTAGCTAAGATTGTCTGTAAGACAGAGATGTCCGCGCAAGTAACGGCTAAAGAACTAACATTGTTCCATACAAACATAAAATAACCATTTCCTCCGACTTGAACGCTCTTAATGTCGTGTTGTATTCCTATATCATATGTATGCGTGCTACGACTTTCATTTAACAATGAGTAGTGACTGTACAGTTTCACGATCCGATTTTTAGATGAAGAAAAATTAAAATGCATATAAATTTACGCTACGGTTTTATATGTCTCACAGTAATTTGGCACATCCTCGAGAACTCTGGATCAGTAACAAACTGTCACATAACACACTGAATTCGGTTGTATGACTTCTCGGTATGAGCTAGCTACTCACTCTAGCGGCCAGCAATGTACCAGTAACTGAGGTTCCAGAATGTTCGTGACGTTCCAGGCTAACCTGCAGGGCATAGAACTGTGCCTAGAAATATAGCCAGTAATATGCTATCTTAGTATATCAAATGAAGTTCTCCACTCACTCACACACTCATCAACGCATTGTCCAAACTGCTGGACCTAGAGTCATGAAATATTATGAAGTGGACTTCCCCTTAAGCCGTAGACTTCAATTAAGAAGGGATATTTGGAAATTTTGAAAATTAAGGGGATGAAATGCCGTAAAATGTGTTCCAAATCACTTCCTGTTGTCTCTTAAACCGGTTGAGATATCGAAGTCATGTTTGGTTCAGAATTAATCTTACACATTTTTCTAAAAAGTTGTTTTAGGAATTTTTTGAAATTCAATTTCTAAGGGCATTAGAAAAATTAAATGTGTTTTAGTTAATCCTCTGTATCTCTTAAACTTGCTAATATATCAAGATGATTTATTAATGGGGACGAGCTTACGTAAATACCTAAAAAGCAATTTCATTATTTATCAAAATTCGAAAATATAGGGCGTGAAAACTGTAAAATGTTCCAGAAATCTCGGAAAGCAGGTATGACCACGGAGAATTTTATTTAAAAGTAGTAACTTTTTTGCCGCCCCGTTAATATGTATAGCCTACCTCTCTCGTCACGAGCTTGCTTCAACACATTACATTTCTCTAGAACTATGAAGATGTTGGTTGTTTGGCACACTAGCAGAAGGCTCTGGGCTCGATTACCGTGCATGGGAAGGAGACGGGGAAGTGCTATGATATTATGCACGCACATATTAGTGCCAGCTGGCAGAAGAGTTAATTTCCTATTTGAACTATGAAACGTTAAGTGTGACTATCCCTTGTGGCGTTGGCACCTACTGAGAGGTTAACAGTCGTAAAATATGTTTTCCCCATGTCCTCAAGGTCTCATTAACGTGATAATCAATCTTCACAGTTTTCCCTTGAATGAAAACCCCACGCGGACAAAGCCGTGTCTAGGCAGCTAGTTTA
Source organism: Medauroidea extradentata (assembly GCA_003012365.1). Taxonomy (NCBI): domain Eukaryota; kingdom Metazoa; phylum Arthropoda; class Insecta; order Phasmatodea; family Phasmatidae; genus Medauroidea; species Medauroidea extradentata. The sequence continues at coordinate 3,577 of PNEQ01066402.1, read as the reverse complement.
TTATAATCAGAATATTACATTCTTAAATATTGTTATTTTGCTAAAAGTGAAATACTATGTAGGCTTACCACACAATCGCGGGTATACCTTAACTGTTTACCCTACTAAATCGAATCAAGTGACGATTGTCTTAACTAAAACAATGATTTAGAAAACGACTTCCATAAATTATGCAGTTAACTGGGAGAATTTATCATGTGGTTTTAAAGACCTATCACATTCAAAATTAGGGGCCTTCGGGAAACAGCACCCCTTATTGTATTTAGTGAATATTAGAAGAATTAGTTCATGAATTGGAATAATAATTAGATACTGTAGTTATATTTGAAAAAAATGCGATTGTTTCAGTTGGTATCTGCCCCGTACTACACTGCAAAATAAATTGTTCCGGTTTTACAAGCAGTAGTTTCTTAAATAATCTTTTAATCCGGTTGCCACAAGAAGAATTTCGCTCATATTTAAATAGTTAAAATATTTTTAATGCCTATGAGAACTTACTGAATTAATGTTATCAATATACTGTTCGATCTACAACTCTCGCACTTTGGCCGATAAAAACAATTTTTTTACACATTTTTAACTTGTTCCCCGGAAAACAACATTAGTGCCAATACAAACAGTAGTTGTACCAAACGAAATCTATTGAAAATGTAAAGTAATGGCTGGAAAAGTGTTGGCTTTAACTGTTGCTGTATTTACATATATGTGAGAATTGTTTTAAAATTTAGTAAGAATGCATTCAGCAGTCGGCTACATTTCTGACATCATCGTGCTGTTAAATAGCAGGAGCGTGGTAGAAGTTTATTTTACGACAAGGAGACGGCAAGAGTTTTAATAACCTTGGGGCGTAGAGGTGAAGAGACATACGGAGTACGTGTCTGAGTGGTCCTAAATGACCCGGTGCTCGTAGTCTAAGGACGTGCTAAATACCTCCTGCAGCTGGAGAGCAGAGTTGTTGATGAGGGGTGCGAGGGGATGGAAGGCGCAATGCTACTATGTATATTGTAATGGGTACTTACTGGAGCAAACGATTGAAACTGCTCTCGTCTCAGCACATCTATTACAACTTAGACTGTCGTAAACAACTGGCCCCGTCCTTCCCCTCCCGGTCCACGCAGGCATATACTGTACCGCACTAGCAACCCGCCTCGATATATCGATACATCGCTGTGCTAAGTCATCGCGAGATATCGTGCATATTGCACTGCATCTCTGTGTAAGCGATGCGGCAATGCCGAAGTAACAACTTATGCAAGCATATACGCTAAGCGAACAAAAATAATACAATATTAAATGTTAGCGCTGGATAAATCTCACAAGAATAAGGACTTTTAAAAATTCATATAAATTATTTGGAATGTAAAGAATTAAATAAATAGTGAACCCGAGAAACTAGCGTAATATACGTAACAACGTAACACCCAGACATCTTGTTTGTTGTAGAGTTTCTGAGGTAATTTAAAACCAATGTTGAGGATTGATAGAGAACGTCATGAGTTCGTGGTGAGACAGCAAGTATTTAAGTGTCCACATTTGACGATAGCCCTGGTTTGTCAAGTTCTTCATGGCTGTGAGTTACAAGGGGGTGTCAGTGTTACGGTTCTAACATTTCCAGAAAAACTGGTGAAAGGGAAAAAAAAAAGTTTTTATTTTTTTTTTCTGGAAACATTGGAAAAATTCTTCAAAATCATTGTAAAATTATACTAAACCAATGGTGGGTAAATAATAGATATGTAACTTACTTCAGTTGATTAAAATAAGGAGAGAAGCTGAGAATTGGTCTGTCTGATTCATTCTGAACGTTTAATTCCTAGCAAGGCGTAGGCATATGGAAAGAAGGCAAACATGAGAACTTTACAGTTTTTTGATAAGGGGAACTACAGAAGTATCACATTACTGTAATTTAAGTAACTTGTTTACTATCAATCAGGACCACACACATAAGCCATCATAGAATTGGAAATTCCACGAGAAGAAAACGGCAAATCATAAAGTTGATAAACGTAAAACAACAGCAAAGTACACCACTTAGCCAGTTAATACAAATCAGCAAGGTAATTAATAATTATCTTAGTGTGTTACTTGTGAATTTCAACAACAAAGGGTTTTTAGTTGTAATCGAAACTGTTTTCCTGGCAGAGATTGTAAGTTGTGTATAAGTATGTTGTGTATGACAACTATTTCTGGTTAATTCGTGTGCATATTGTTTATTTTACTGTACCAAGTATTATGTTGTTCTCTGGTAGGGTACTATGTGTATCAGCTGATAGGCCCTAATGTAAACACGTTTACCATCCAGATTTGTAATTCAGAAACTGTATGATCATTTTATTGCCATATTTTTCAGTTTTCTGTAATTTTTCACCGACATGAAAAAATCCATTTTACCCCCAATTTTTCATGTTTGTTTCCGAAGCTACATAACCCTAGTCAGGGTTAATATCTCTTGTTTTAGCTATGTCATTGAACACGGCCTCCTGAATCTGCTCCTCAACAAGTTGTTTGGGGTCAGTGAATGCTTCAACAATTTTATCCCCTTGTTCAGGTAATTTTTGTAGAGCACGACACCGTAACAATATGTAATTTGGCTTTGGTAGCTGAGCTCTTTGTTAATTTGATTATAATTGTAATATGTGTATGTATACAGTTGACAACACCTACATCCCCGAGTAGATTTATCTACTCAAATTGGGATAAACAGGTGGCATAGATAAATAAATAAATAAATAAATAAAGTATTTCATGCAACACAAGGCTGGTAACTGTTAATAAAGGCACTTAATATAGCTGGTAGCGTAAATAGCTGTCTCGATTTGCCAATGTTCAGAATAAGTTCAACTGCCAAAAATTTACCTGAAAATAGGAGTACCTCAAGGCTAATTTCAGAACACTGTACGAGTCCAGGTTAATTGAAGAAACCATCGTGATTTTACCTCGGTGACTGTCCAGATCATGAAAATGTCATTAATGAAACGAATCGGAAGTGAAATTGTGCGTGTTGGTGACGTGAGTAGTATGATTATGCCGGTTCTGGGACATGGAGCCGGAGTGTGAATTTCAGCCGAGTGTGGATTTGTCCGCCATGTTGTGACGTCATGTCCCCGGCCGCCATGTTGGGTGACCGTGACCTTGACCTTGACCTTGACCTTTAACCTTGACCTTGAGTGTCAAATTACCAACATTTTCCAAAATTTCGAAAATTTCAAAAAATTTCAAAAAATTCAAAATTTTCAAAAAATTTCAAAATTTCAAAAAATTTCAAAAAAAATAATACCTCCATTTTGTTTCCGGTCACCATATTGTTTCCGGCCGCCATATTGGTGTTTCTTTCAAAAATTTTTCGATTTCGCATTCCATAATAACCCCACACATATTTAATAAATATAATTTTAATAAAATTCTTTTTATTAAAAACTTTTTAATAAAAAACTTTTTAATAAAAAACTATTTAATAAAAAACTTTTTATATAAAAATTATTTAATTAAATCAACTACCGACACGTCTTACCCGGACGAGCTCCATCGACACACTGACGCCCCCCACCACTTTTTACATGTATATATTAACTTATCCCCC